>CM076576.1:635256532-635493523 GCA_034641835.2 Pinus albicaulis | reverse complement strand
TTCCACTTTATTCTGCCGGCAAACCAAACATTCCGCCACAAACTTTCGAATATCAGATTTAAGGCCATCCCAAAAAAATTCTTTCTTCACCCTGTGGTAAGTTTTTAAAAATCCTGAGTGTCCTCCTAAAGGAGAAGTGTGCAATTCCACAAGAATCTTTTGTTTTAGTTGGGAATTCTCACAAAGATATAAGCGATCTTTGTACCATAAGGAATCATTTTTCCAACTAAATGTATCAGATGTACTAGGATCTTGCTGCAACTTTTGAATGAGTATCCATACATCTTTGTCCTTCTTCCATTCATCTCTTGCTTCAGTTACCCAATCTGGTTGGATAATAGAAATGGCACAAAGCAATGCTTCCACCTCTTCATTCTTTCTTGAGAGTGCATCCGCAACAACATTCAGCTTTCCTTTTTTGTAGATTATTTCAAAGTCATAACCCAACATCTTTGTGACCCATTTTTGCTGTTCTTCTGACGATAGTCTTTGTTCCACAAAGTGTTTAAGACTATCATGATCAGTTTTTACCTTGAAGTGTCTTCCCATTAGGTAAGTTCGCCATTTCTTTAGTGCATGCAGTATTGCTAACATTTCCTTCTCATAAATAGGTTTCTGTAAATACTTTCCTTTGATTGGACGACTTTCAAAAGCAATGGGTCTTCCTTCCGGCATTAAAACTGCACCAATTCCATTTCCTGAGGCATCACATTCCACAATAAAGGTTTTTGTGAAGTCTGGTGTAGCTAAGACCGGTGCTAGGCACATTACCTCTTTAAGACGTTCAAAGGCCTTAGTTGCTTTAGGAGTCCATGAAAATGCATCTTTCTTCAATAATGTTGTTAGAGGTGCTGCTATTCTCCCATAATTCTTAACAAATTTGCGATAATACCCCGTTAAACCATGAAATCCTCACAACTGCTTTATGGTTGTGGGGACTTTCCATTCCTTAATGGCTTTAATTTTGTTAGGGTCTACTTTAACACCCTCGTGAGATATAATATGACCCAAATATTCCACCTCTCGTACTCCAAAGAAACATTTGGATGTTTTTGCATATAATTGTTTCTCCTGCAATAGTTTGAGGACCCTGTCAACATGCTCAACATGATCCTTCCAAGACCTGCTGTAGATTAGTATATCAAAAAATACTAGCACAAATTTTCTAAGGAAGGGTTTGAAAATGGAATTCATCAACCCTTGAAATGTAGAAGGTGCATTGGTAAGGCCAAAAGGCATGACCAAAAATTCAAAATGACCCTCATGAGTTCGAAATGCTGTTTTTGGAATATCTTCAGTCTTCATTCTAATTTGATGATATCCTGAACGAAGATCCAACTTGGTAAAATAATTGCTCCATGTAATTCATCCAATAATTCATCAATCACAGGAATGGGAAATTTATCTTTAATGGTGAGCTTATTGAGCTCCCTATAATCCGGACACATTCGCTATGATCCATCCTTCTTGTGTACCAATACTACAGGAGCAGAGAAAGAACTTTGACTAGGTTGAATTATACCCGCCTCTAACATTTCTGCAATCATGCGTTCAATTTCGCTCTTTTGGAAGTAAGGATATCTATAAGGCCCGATGTTTGGAGGAACACTTCCTGGAATCAAATGAATAGCATGATCATGATCACGAATAGGTGGGAGTCCTTTGGGAGTTTCAAACACCTTGGAATGATTGTCCAAAACTTGTTGGAGATCTGCAGAAATAGATGATTTTGATGTTGGAACTTCTAGTGAGCATAATTGTGCAATTACGCCTCGCTGTTCTTTCTTTAGAAGTTTTGTCATGACATTAGAGCTTATTATCCTTCCTGGCTTCCCCGCAATACCCCGTAATTCGACTTCCTTTCCTTCTGAAAAAAATTTCAAGAAAAGTTCTTGAAAATTAAAAGCTACCGTCCTCAAAGATTGTAACCATTGTACTCCTAGTACAACATCAGCACCTCCCATAGGAATGGAAAGCATTGGACTAGTCAATACATATTCCCCCATGGTTAGCTTGATATTATGGCATTTTCCACAGCAATTTATAGTTCCTCCATTTGCAACCATCACTTGACATTCTGGTGCTGGGTATAGGAAACAATTTAATTCCTTGGCTACCTTATAATGAATAAAATTATGGGTGCTACCCGAATCAATCAACACTATTACCCTTTTCTTTTTTATATGTCCTTCTATCTTGAGAGTTTGAGGAGTGGTAATTCCTGCCAGTGCATTACACGATATGGTCGGATTCATTTCTTCCTCTTCTAGGGGTGGTTCCTGGTGTATATCCTCTTCTTGCTCATTTTCTTCTTCTTCTTCACAATCTATGTAAAATAATTTCTTCTCAGCACACTTATGACCTTTAGTGTATTTGCTATCACAACTGTAGCAAAGCCCTTTTGCTCTTTTTTCTTCCAATTGTTGTGGTGTCAACCTTGTAGGTTGTGGAAATCTAGGTGTAGCAACACTTCCTTCTTTATAGAATTGAGTGGTAGGCTTCCTTGCCGCCATAATTTTACATTCAACTTTTCTTGCCAACCTGAATGCCTTCTCCAATGAATCAGGTTCCAAAACGCGAACTTCATGTTGGATGTTATCCCTTAAAGTGCCTAGGAAGAGATCAATCCTGTGTTCCTCTGTAAGATCAGTTACCCTTATATTCAATTTTTGGAAGTCCTCAATGTGCTGCCCCACTAAACCCTTTTGTTTGAGATTTATCAATCGGGTAAAGAAGGTGTTGCTCTTTGTATCCTCATAATGTGCTATCATTTCCTCCGTAAAAATTGACCAAGTGACAATTTTTTTACGGGAGCAAAGCCATCGATACCATACAAATGTATTTTGTTCTAAATGTAAAGTTGCAATGCGTACCTTTTGTGTGTTTTGCACATTATGGAGATCAAAATATTGCTCCATCCGTAGTATCCATGTTACAGGATCATTTCCATCAAACTTCCTCATATCCATTTTTGGAATATGGTGGTTCTTCCCGCCAACATTAGAGTTTATGAAATCACGATTAACATTTATTTTGTTCTCATCATGAGGTTCTTCTACTATATTTCCGCCATTAGGAATAATTTCTGGTTTTAAGCTTGTCATCAAGCCTTCCATGTATTCTTTTAGATCATTCTTCATGTTTTCCATGTTGTCTTTCATGTCATCCATCTTAGCTTCCACGCCATCCATTTTAGCTTCCATGCCTTTCTTCAAACCGTCCATCTTCACTTCCATGCCATCCATTTTAGCTTCCATGCCTTTCTTCAAACCGTCCATCTTCACTTCCACACCTTTCTTAAAAACTTACATTTCATTTTTTGTTGCTTTTTGCGAGAGTGAAATTTGTTGCACTTGCTCTTGTAATTTCGATAGATCATGTTGCAATTCTTCATCTTCATGAGTCATAGTAGAGCCTTCTGAAGGCTTAATGGGTGTTGAATTATTTTTAGGGGCCATTTTAGAATCCAATATTGATATCTATTCTACAAGATGCCCTTTGAATCAATTCAACTTGATTCTTCAAACAAGACTTATGCAATTCGGAAAAAAATACACACCTTTTACTATCTTTTAGGAGCTCGATATTGAAATTGAATTATCTCTGTAGTTGAAAATCTTCTATATCTGAAATTCAGCCTTGTAGTAGATCTCTGAAGCTTCTTTCAAATGCCACAGGTCTGACCTGATTTGGATTCTCCAAGACAAAGTTGTGTCCAATCTCCCACAATGACCTAATTCTGGACTGGTTCAGTAGAGCGAACTTGTACGAATTGCCACGTGTCACTGTTTTTTCCTTTGTCTCTAAAATTGATAGCCAACAAACTAAAGGCCGTGTACTTGCGACCAATTTTGACGGCACTCCAATCAAATCTCCAGAGAGAGAGTTATTGAACTTTTCCCACGATCACCTCTTTAAGATGAAATTCAGGAGCCTGAAAAAGCACTACCTTCCACAGATCATATCTCTAAACATATTGCGAACCAAGCTCTGAAATTTTTTGATGAATTTCCTCAGGATTTCAGCTTCGCACCATATGAATTTCAGATTCTGAACCTTCGTAGAAAAAAATTTATAGCGCAAATTCCACGATGACCTGTTTAGGAGCCTGAAAAAATACCTAACTTCCACAGATGATATCTCCGAAATTATTGCGAACCAAACTCTGAAATTTTTACACAGGCTTCCTCAAGATTTTTTCTTCGCACCCTAAAACTTTCAGCTTCTAAAACTTTGTAGAAAAAAAGTTATAGCGAAAATGCCACGATGACCTGTTTGGAGCAGCGAAACCCTAGAATCCAAAGCTCTGATACCAAATGTTGTGTAACCAGCTCCAAAAAGAGAAGAAAAGAGATATCAACGCCTTTGAAATGAGCCACTTCGAGGGGGCAACCTCCAATACATTACATAAATGAACAATTCTGGGATGATACAATTTACAAAACCTCCTTTCTATATATAGGAGTCCATGGGGCCATAATGTAATCCCAGTGGGCCACAATGTAATCCTAGCCGACCTAACAATAATAATTTAAGGGCACAATAATAACAAAATGGGGTTACAAGGGTACAATAATAACAATAAGGGGGTTACACTAACAATAATAAGGGACTATACTAGTAATATAGGGACCTGCGTAAGCCGTAGTCAAATCAACTACGTCTCATTGTCACGGTGTGGAATATCTGTGAGTATGAGTGAAGATTCTGAGGTTTAATTATGGGACCGTCGGAGAATGAATGCGAGGATTGTGAGAGGATTACAGAGATCATGGAGTGATTACTAGAGTTTGTCAATATAACTACTACATAATGGAGCTTATGGTTTATAACTATATAAAAATGTGTTTTAAATGCTATTTGAAATAAATTTTTTACTCATACCTGGAATTTCACATTTTTCCTCGTTGTCAATTAGTTGCTCCTCATTGATATCTTGAATGCTCCATGTCTTCATAATTGGTCCTCATACCGCATTTTATTTCATGATTATGGAAATAACATCCTGGCCGTTAATTCCCGTTGAAAACAGTGAAAACTCCGGGACCGTTTTCCGTCGCGAAATGTGTCAACATAAATGTCACCAAGTAAACCGATACACAAATTTATTATTTGGGTGAGTGGAAATGAACGGATGACAAATGACTAGATGGAAATGGTCATGCAAAAGAATTTTATTGGTGAAATGGAATGAAACAGATAAAATGAAGTGGAATGGAGTGAAATGAAGTGAAATGAAGTGAAATGAAGTGGAATGAAGTGGAATGAAGTGGAATGGGTGGTCACAAAACTTGTGAAATGAAAGAGAGATTTTCTTTTGGAAAATATATGGTGTCAGGTGTTCCTGATTTTCACCCAATATTTTCTCTATAAGACTGCCAATCAGTGATTGGTTTTCAGGCTTATACAAATTTTATTTATTTATTTTTATTTTTATTTATTTATTTTTATTTTATTTTATTTTATTTTTTAACTGAAAAGAACAAAAGCTAGGCTGGTGGAGAAGAAGAATTCTTCTGTACCAGCCTGATTGCAGAATTTTCTTGAAACATTTTGACAAATTCCTCTTTTGAGAGTGGCTTATGATAGACTTTCAATCTGTGGCCATTCACAATAAGAGGAGTTTTAAACTCATCAATGGTCTTGATTCTTACCGCTCCATTGCTAAAGATCTTGTCAATCTCATATGGCCCAAGCCAATGAGTGAAATTTTCCTTGAAAATCTTTAAACTTGGAATCAAATAACAATGCCCAATCTCCTTCTTGAAACTTCTCTTTGATGTACTTGTCATGCCATTTAGCTCTTTGATATTGAAGTAGATCAGTTCTTAGAATTGCCTCTTGTCTGATCTCATCTAGCTCATTTAATTGCTCCATTCTATGCTTTTGGGCTTATGATAAATTCATCCCCAATTGAACTGCTATCTTGAAGGTCTTGACTTGGAACTCAATAGGGAGCAGGACTTCTTTCCCATAAACAAGTTCATAGGCAGAATGTCCTGTTGTATTTCTCCATGTAGTTCTGTAGGCCCACAAGGCTTCATGAAGCCTTTTTGCCCAATCTCTTCTATGTAGATGAACAGTTTTGGTGATGATACTTTCAAGAACTTTGTTTGTAGACTCCACTTGACCATTTGCTTGCAGATGGTAAGGAGTAGATCTTCTGTGCTTGATTTTGTATTCTTCCATCAACTTCTCCACCAAGTTGGATGTGAATTGGCTTCCCTGATCTATCACAATTTCTCTTGGAACACCAAAGCGAGTAAAAATATCCTCATAAAGAAAATGAACAACTGAATTTTCAGTAGCAGATACTAATGCTTTGGCTTCTACCCATTTAGTAACATAATCAATACAAACCAATATATACTTATTTTTCTTAGATGGTGGATTAATAGGTCCAATGAAATCTAAAGCCCATTTTTCAAAGGGTTCAATGAGTACCTGTGGTTTCAATAACATTTCATTTGAAAGGGTAGGTTTCCCTACTCTTTAGCAGCTGTCACACCTTTTGACATATTGTTTTGCATCTTTGAAGAGGGAAGGCCAAAAATATCCTAAAGAGAGGATTTTATAGGCCGTCCTTTTATCTGCAAAGTTTCCGCCGCATGGTTCATCATGACATGCCTTAAGAATATCAGGCATTTCATCTTCCCTAACACATCTTCTGATCACAAGATCTGGCCCTGTTTTAAACAATTCGTTAGAAATCCATGAATATTTTGAACTCTCCTGAATAATTTTTCGTTTTTCATTTGGAAATAAATGTGAAGGCAGTTTCCCTGTAACCAAATAGTTAGCAATATCTCCATACCAAGGAGTCTTAATAGTTACTGCAAACAAGTATTCATCAGGAAACTTATCCTCTACAGGAGAATCTTCTTTAGTATTCTGAATCCTAGACAAGAAATCAGCTACTGTATTTTGTTTTCCTGGTCTATCCAACACAGTAATATTGAGTTCTTGCAAAAGTAAGAGCCATCTTGTCACTCTGCCATTAGTAACAGGTTTGTTCATTAAATATCTAATTGTAGAATGTTCAGTATGAATAAAAGTTTCATAGCCTGTTATGTAATGTCTAAACTTATTAATTGCATGAACAACAGCTAAAAACTCTTTTTCAGTCACAGTATAGTTTAACTCTGTGGGAGTCAAATTTTTACTGGTATAATAAATGGCATAAGGAACTAAATATTTTTGACCCAACACAGCTCCTAGAGCTGTATCTGAAGCATCCATAGGAATATCGAAAGGGAGTTTCCAATTTGGTCCTCTCAAGATAGGTGCTTCAGATATTCTTGTTTTCAAAGTTTCAAAGGCCGATTGACAATCAGGATCCCATTTAAATTCACAGTCTTTTGTAAGCAATTTGAAGAGTGGAGATGCTATTTTAGTGAAGTTTTCTATAAATCTTCTATAGTAACCAGTAAATCCTAGAAAACTTCTAACATCTCTTCGACAATTTGGAATAGGCAACTTGGAGATGACTTCAACTTTTGATCTATCAACCTTAATCCCATCTCCTGAAATATGATGTCCTAAAACAATCCCTTCAGTAAACATCATAAAGCATTTTTCATGGCTTAATGAAAGGTTTGTTTTTTTACATCTTATAAGAACTTTTTCCAAATTTTCTAATGCCTCTTCAAATGAATTACCATAAACTGTAAAATCATCCATATAAACCTCTACACAATCATGGATTAGATCAGAAAAAATTCCTAGTACTGCTCCTTGGAATGTTGCAGGTGCATTACATAACCCAAAAGGAAGCACTCGATAGGCAAAAGTTTCCCATGGACAAGTTAATGTGGTCTTATCTTGATCTTCAGGTGCTACCTAAATTTGATTATAGCCACTAAAACCATCCAAAAATGAAAAGTACTTTTTACCTGCTAATGTATCTAATACCTGATTGATAAAAGGCAAAGGAAAGTGATCCTTCAAAGTTTATTTGTTCAATTCTCTGTAATCAATGCATACCCTCCATTTACCATTCTTTTTAGGTACTATAACCAAAGGAGAAACCCATCGGCTATCTGAAATTGGATAAATGAAGTTTACATTGAGTAGTTTTTGGAGCTCTTCTTTCACTATCTCCCCAAGATTTGGATTCATCCTTCTTTGAGGTTGTCTGATTGGTCTACTGTTTTCCTCAATATAGATATGATGGATGCAAGTCTTAGGATCAATACCCTTCATGTCAGTATACTCCCATGCAAATGCAGTAGAATGTTTTTGCAAGATTTTGATTAGTTCTTTTTGTTGTGACTTTTCCAAATGTTTGTTGATATTCAATGTTTTTCCTGGAAAAATCTCAATGGTAGAACTAACAAACTCTTCCATAGAGTAAAGAGACATTTGTCTTGATGATAAATATTCTATGTCAGATTCCAACTGAAATTGTGTGGGGTCATATTCTGAAGATGTCTCAAAATTTTCTAATGTGTTTAGAATTTGACTATCCTCACTGATTTCAGAAATGGTAAAGACAGGTTGTATAGTGTCCTCATCATCGACCCATTCATTGTCTCCTACTTCTGTAATTTCTTTTGCTGGAGGATACAAATTGAATTTCTTTGTCGAATTACCATTAGAAATGTACATATCCCTAGATCTACAACTAATAAAAGCATCAGCTGTGGCTAGCCAAGGTCTTCCTAAGATAAGTGGGTGCCCTCCTAGATTACTCTTGGGAGTCAAAATCATAAAATCTACCTGATATTCCCAAGAATCTAAGGAGACTGAAATATCTTCTAATACACCATCTGGTTTAATAATTGATCGATCTGCAAGTTGCAGTAAAGTAGGTGTAAAAAGAAGGTTAGGAAGTTTTAGTTGTTCCATAGTCTATCTACTCATAATGTTGATAGCAGCCCCTAAGTCAATCAATGTGTTTGGAATTTCTATCCCATTTATATGTGTCTTGACAATTGGACTTCCTGGATCTACATACTTCCGCATGGTAATTTTTCCCATCATAATATCTGCAATCTTTCCTACCAGGTGGATTCTTCTTGTGTCTTTTAGTTTCCTTCCTGGTCTTTTGAAACTCAACTCCTTTATTGTTTTTGCTAGAATAGGAATCTCTCAAATGGCTTGTAGCAAGGGAATCTTGATACAAACATTCTTTAATTCATCTAGAAAATCATAGTTAGGCAACAAGATTTGTTTTTCCACCCCTTTATCAATTTGTAATCTTTCAGGGAAAGGAGGTGTGGATGAAGATGCATGTTGCTCAACTATAGGAGTTGTGGGGGTTAACTTTTCTTTCTCTTTTTGAATGTTTGAGTTTTGAAGAGATGCTTCCTCAGAACCCTTATTGGCTTTAAGAGAATCGTCCTCAAAGGTATCTTGCTCTTGGACATCTATAGAAGGTTTTTCTAAAAATCTACCAGACATGAGTTGTACATCATTGAGAGGAACAATCATATAGGTAGGAAATTGTTGTCCTTCTATCATGTAAGTATTATGAGGATTTTTATTGTTAGGATTTGGCAATGGCTGAGCTGGAAGTTGATTTGTCTTTTGTTGGTATGGAAGCATGAGTTGAGGATTTGGATTTTGCTGAGAAGGTTGTTGTTGTGGAAATGGCAATGAAAGTTGTGGATTTGGGTTTGGAAGTTGTGGAGCTTGTTGATTTTGAAAAGATGGAGGATATTGATAAAATTGAGCAAATCTCTCATAAGGATTTTGCATCCCTTGTACCCATGGTTGATATGGATTTTGATGTTGGGGCCAAGGTTGTTGCCAAGGATTCCAATTTGGTGGGGTTTGAAGATTCATAGGGTTGTTAAACCCTTGAGTTTTTTGTCCCTGCCAAGGTCTTCTTGCAACAAAACAGAGAGATTCTACTGAATTTGGGTCTTCTTGAAAGACAGCTTTGAGTCCAGGAATTGAAGGACAATCCTGATCTCATGATTCTCTGAGCAAATCATACATGTTTCTACAACTTTTGCATCCAAGGGACATTCCCTTAAAGCATGTTTCTTCCTACATTTCGGACAAAAGATGGCTAAAGCATCTATTTCTGCTTTCTGCTTGTTTTGGATTTTAAGGGTGTCTAGTTGTTCACTAAGGTTCCCTAAGATATCAGTTTTGAACTCATCAAGCATATTACCAATCTCTGCCCTACTTACTGATCCAGTTGCAGATTTGTTAGCCCTAATAAGAGAAGGATCCTTAGGCCCTTTTCCTGTTTTAGATTTTCCTCTTGAGAGATGGACACATAGTTATGTTATGTCACGAAGTGGAAGTTGAGAAATGTCTCCTTTCCCCATCATGTTTAAAATATCTCTCCATTCATCTCTAATGGCTTTTAATATGAGGGCTTTCAAAGTTTCATCATCTAAGTTGCTCATCTTTGCTCTTTTTAAGTTGTATTGAAATCTTTCAAGTAAATCTTCCAAATTTTCATCTTCTTTTGCATCATTTTGAATACCTCATCCTTGTGATTGGTGGGCATACAATAGTCCAAGTATCTATCCAAAAATGTTTGTTTCATATCATTCCAAGTCCTAATAGATTGGGTGGCTAATCCCATGAACCATTTCAAAGCAGCTCCCTTCAATGTTGAAGGAAACAGTTTGAGTTTCTGAGAGTCTTCCATATAGTCATAAGTTTGGCACACAACTTCAAACTCAAACAGAAATGTTTCAGGATTCTCACTTCGCAATCCATAAAAGTTAGGGAGGATAGATGGTGAGATATTTTTCATCGTTGTATGAGTTTCCTCATCAACTATAGGGAATCCAAACAAGTTGTCTCCTTCCCTATTTCTTCCATTATTTCCTTCACCTTTTTTGTCTCCATTGTTTCCTCCTCCTCTACCTCTACCTCTAAATCCATCTATTATTTCCTCTGCCATGATAGTTTCTTTAGAGCCCTTAAAGTCCTCTAGTTCTTCTATCAAGGGAGGATGAGAGGGAGTCTCTTCCTTTTCTAAATGAGATTTAGTAGGTGGTATAGGAGAATCCTCTAATTCAGCTGCTCCTTGAATTCCAAAAATCTTAAGGCTAGGGGTAGATGGAACTCTTGGCTTTAGCTATAAACCTTCCCTTAGAATCTCTTGCTCTATGCATGTCATTTAAAAAAAAAAAAAAAAAAAGTAGGGATAATAATTCTCTTTCTGATCTTCCAGGTCACACTAGGTGTAAGAAGAGAGCATACTTAAGAAATTACTAAACCAATAATTCTCTTTTCTGATCCTCCAGATCACACTAGGTGCAAGAGGAGAGCATACTTCAAGAAATTATCAAGTTTTCCCTTCTTTTATTATTTTGTTTTTTTTTTTTAAGAAATTGGCTACCTAGTTACACTTCCCCGGCAACGGCGCCAAAATGTTTGGCCAATTTAGTGTGTCCTAAATTGCTACATTAATTTATCAATCCGAGATTCGTAAGCTGATGAAGTGTGGCGCACTATATGTGCAAGATAACCTATTTCTTGTCTTTTTGTCGTTTTTGATTTTCTAATGTGAGATGGAAATTCTAAAATAAAAACAAGTATGGTTATGATTGTTCAAGGCAATGATATCCTTTATAATGATTTACCAACTTCAAACTTCAAAAGGAATTTGAAACATACAATGACAAAACTTGAAAGGAAATGAAAGTGTGCTGCTAACCTAATAAATAAAACAGTGAACTATTGAGCATGAAAACCAAACTATCCTTGCTGCTGTCTAAACACAAAAGAAACTATGCTTAAAGAAATCCAACAAATTGCAACAAAGTAAATCTAAATCAAATTACATCAACTTATATTATGATCCCTGGCCATTAGTCCAGCTATGGCTTTCGTAGGTAACCATAAACAACTTGAGCAATCTGATATCTAATTTGCAGAAAAAGAAACTAATATCAAACTACACACTCATACTTCAATCCCTCACCATCAGTCCAGCTGTGGCTTTCGGAGGTAACTAAAAATGACATGAGCAATTTAATATATCTAACTTGCAGAAAGTAAACTAATATCAAACTACACACTCATACTTCAATCCCTCACCATTAGTCCAGCTATGGTTTTCGGAGGTAACTGAAAATGACATGAGCAATTTAATATATCTAAATTGCAGAAAGTAAACTAATATCAAACTACACACTCATACTTCAATCCCTCACCATCAGTCCAGCTGTGGCTTTCGGAGGTAACTGAAAATGACATGAGCAATTTAATATATCTAAATCTAACTACTGAAGCAAATGTGCAAGACTAAAATAAACAAAGCAGTACTGGAATTAAACAAAAACTAAGAAAAATAAATTAGCAGCAGAACAATATTGATTCCATGTCATTAGTCAAAAGATATGCAAATGCCCGGGCTGCCTATTTGTAATCTGAAACAAGAACACTGATCAGTTAACAACAACATAAAACATGAAAGATTATGGACAGAAGTAAGATGTAAAGCATGAAAAATTATAAACAGAGATGAAGCATAAATACCATGAAAGATGTAATGTATAAACACATGAATGACTTATGGCACAATGAGCTTAAAGAAATAAAACAAGAACTATACAATAATGCACAAAACCTCAGCGTGTGCAGGGGCCCTCTGCACCAGCCTTGGCAATAGCCTTCAAATACGAATTACGCTTGGAAACAGAGTATTCTTATGTATTAAAATGCAGTCATAACAGAGAGGTGATATTACGGCACAGTGGCAACGTAATTACATTACAGAGCTATCTGGAGGCTAATGGAGACTAATCTAATATGCGTATGCAAACGCATTATTTATAACAAAGGAAATATAACTAATTCTCTAAAGTTTGTGCTGATGGAGACACGTAAATCATCACGTCCAAGGATCCAGCATCATGGCCGCAGTGAGGAGTAAATCTATGAGGAGTGGATGTTGGATTCGGCTTATGGAGCCGTGTACAGGTGTTGATGTGTCTCCCGTAAGTTAGAAACGGTCATGCAAATCCTCACATGATGAGAAACAGAGTCCTGTCACCGTGGGACTCTACGGTTGACTTCCACTTGGCCACCTTTGACCACAACCTCCTTAAGTGAATTTGCTCGAGCCAATAGGACACGATCCATGTCCACATCATTTCTGACTTGCCCATGTGGCTCGTTTTACCTGAAGACACCTGCAACATAGACTTTCACAAAATGGCTGTGGAAAGTTGCAGCAGCTGCGGAAAGTGGAAAGATTCCGCAGCTAAATGAGCAAAAATCTAAATCAAACAGCAGACAAAAAATATAGTTAAAAACCATTTTAGATGCTCTTTTTCAATTAATATACAATGATATTGACAACTTGGAAGGTTCAGGTGAATCAAAAAGGTCTAGGAAGATGTATAAGAAAGATGCAGATTTGAGACTCAACATACCCCCACTGTGAAGGTGTTGCATGTCCTCATGCAACCAAAATTTTGATAATCCTTCTTCAGTTCATATGCCTTGACACTTCAGCCAGTACATCCAATCCTCTCCTCTTCTTCCTCGGTGCTGCTAACATCCTGGGCTTCTTCATTAAGCATCTAAATTTGATATTAACCAGTGCTCTGCTTAACTTCTGGCATTTCTTTTTCAATTTCTTGTTCTTCTTCTGCCATATTCCCAGATGTAGCATGGTATTATCATGAATGATTTTGTCCAATTTTCTTTGTTCCTTCAATGTCTCATTTTCATTTTTAATGTGTCTATTTAAAATCTCTAGCTCAAAGACTTCCTGTTTTAGTGATTGGACTAAATCATCTTGTACTGTGTGAGGCTGAATGGACGAAGTACTGGGACCTGTAGCTGCTTTTTCTAAAGATTCTATATAATCATATACTTCCTGCTGCTTGGGGTCTATATCAGGTGTCATTTTTATTGGGTTGTCCTCAAAATGCCGTGAAGGAGAGTTATCTTCAAAATCTGGCTGAGAAGGGCTCACATCAACATCTTGCTGAGAATGGGATGGACTATGTTCAATGTCTGACTGAGAATGAAATGAACCAGGTTCACTAATTGACTGAGAGTGAGATGGACTATGGTCAGCTGGGGATTGTTCAGATGTTTCTTCTCCCAAATCAATAAAATGAGGACCCTTCATTTGCGTTTTCCTCAATTTCCCCTTAAGTCTGGAACTTCTTCTCACACGCTGTGGACCACTGTCCTTTTGCTTTTGTTTTCCTTTCTCTTTCTTCTTGGCTATAGATAACTGTTCTTGAATATGAACCAATCTCTCAGATAACACTTGATGATCTTCTTCTTCGGAAGAAGGGGTTTGATGTACAGCCTCAATACTTTTTCTCTCTTTTGATGTTATTGGCTTTTTACCCTTGGTTTCTTTCTTCTTCCTTTTTGACAGTCTCTCTTCCCTACTAGTTCTTTCAATTGTAGTAGTAGGAGTAATTTGAGTTTCATCATTTGTTCTTTTTCTCCTACTCCTTATTGATGTGCTACCTTCAGGAATTTCTTGAGGTTCTTCAAAGAAATTTCTGATCAAAAATTGTTCCCATGTATCCTTGTTCTCTTTTAACTATTTTTCAATCAAAATTTTTACAAGACCATGGTGATATAGATGTGGTTCTACATCCCCTAAATGTTTCTGAACAGTCACAGACATCTTCTTCAAACTATTTAATAGAAAATATGGGAGATTGAGAGTTTGATTATCTAGAAAATTCATCAGCAATTTGGTATGGTACATATACATGACCCAAAACGGCCTTCACAGGTGATGAATTTTTGAACAACTAGCAGCAAAGTAGCCCATTCCTCTTTCAAAGCATGAACAAGAATTCCTCTTTTAAAAATAGTTATGTCCATACCTGGGTTATGTAGAATTACTCTCCAAGCTTCATCACTAATGCTTTTATTCTTAAACCAACGTTCACCCTCTTGAAGAAGTTCTGTGGCAGATGCTATAGATGCCTCATTCACCGTAAACTTAAGGTCTCCAATCTCTACCTCCAGGCCATTGAAAGATCTTGCAAAGGCTTTTGTCACTTCTTTATGGTAGCCTTTGAACTTTTGGATAAACCGCAGCCACTTTTCCTTCTTCAATGTATCCCTGACTTGCAGGTATCCTTCCATGAATTTAGGTCCTTCTGGTTCTGCTCTTAACAATTTACCCATCCTTCTTTCTGCTCTTTAAAAACTTGCCTGCGTGAGGAGGGTTTAATGGAAGTAGGACGGCTGAATGAACAGAAATGAGCACGATGACTGTAGGTAGATATCATAGAGTGGGTATACAGACTGTAGCGTAACAGAGAATGAAATGGAGAGAAGCGGAATAGAGAAGGGTTACGTGAGCACGACAGAGATACGGCTGTGAGATTAATAGGATAATAGGAAGAGTATAACACATCCGGCAGTGTTTGAAATTTGGTGGCTGCAAAATAAATGTAAGCACGTTTAAACAACGGCTATGGATTTTATGCGGCTGAAAGAAGCCGTAGTCAAATCAACTACGTCTTATTGTCACAGGTGGAATATCGGAGTATGAGTGAAGATCAGAGGTTTAATTATGGGACCGTTTGAGAATGAATGCGAGGATTGTGGGAGGATTGTACAGAGATCATGGAGTGATTACGGAGTTTGTCAATATAATCATTGCGCATAATGGAGCTTATGGTTTATAACTATATAAAAATGTGTTTTAAATGCTATTTTAAATAAATTTTTACTCATACCTTGGAATTCTTGCCATTTTTCCTTGGTCTTCAATTAGTTTCTCCTCATTGATATCTTGAATTCTCCATGTCTTCATAATTGGTCCTCATACCTACATTTTATTTCATGATTATGGAAATAACCTCTGGCTGTACATTCTTTTGAAAACATCGTAGAAAGTGATAGCCGCGACCCGCGTTTTCCGTCGCGAAACTGTGTCAATGTGGGAGGCTCAGAGGTCACCACGGAAACTCAAGTACGCCTATTATTTGGGTGAATGGAAATGAAAAAATGACAATTGAATAAATGGAAATGGTCATGAAAGAGAATTTTATTGGTGAAATAGAATGAAATAGATAAAATGAAGTGAAATGGAATGAAATGGAGTGAAATGAAGTGGAATGGGTGGTCACAAAACTTATGAAATGAAAGAGAGATTTTTTTTTTTTTGGAAAATATAGGTTTTCAGGCTTATACAATTTTTTTTTTTTTTTTTTTTTATTTTTAACTGAAAAGAACAAAAGTTAGGCTGGTGGAGAAGAAGAATTCTTCTGTACCAGTCTGATTGCAGAATTTTCTTGAAACATTTTGACAAATTCCTCTTTTGAGAGTGGCTTATGATAGACTTTCAATCTGTGGCCATTCACAATAAGAGGAGTTTGAAACTCATCAATGGTCTTGATTCTTACCGCTCCATTGCTAAAGATCTTGTCAACTTCATATGGCCCAAGCCAATGAGTCTGAAATTTTCCTTGAAAATCTTTAAACTTGGAATCAAATAACAATGCCCAATCTCCTTCTTGAAACTTCTTCTCTTTGATGTACTTGTCATGCCATTTAGCTCTTTGATATTGAACTAGATCAGTTCTTAGAATTGCCTCTTGTCTGATCTCATCTAGCTCATTTAACTGCTCCATTCTATGCTTTTGGGCTTCTGATAGATCCATCCCCAACTGAACTGCTATCTTGAAGGTCTTGACTTGGAACTCAATGGGGAGCAAGACTTCTTTCCCATAAACAAGTTCATAGGGAGAATGTCCTGTTGTATTCCTCCATGTAGTTCTGTAGGCCCACAAGGCTTCTGGAAGCCTTTCCGCCCAATCTCTTCTATGTAGATGAACAGTTTTGGTGATGATACTTTCAAGAACTTTGTTTGTGGACTCCACTTGACCATTTGCTTGTGGATGGTAAGGAGTAGATTTTCTGTGCTTGATTTTGTATTCTTCCATCAACATCTCCACCAAATTTGATGTGAATTGGCTCCCCTGATCTGTTACAATTTCTCTTGGAACACCAAAGCGAGTAAAAATATCCTCATAAAGAAAATGAACAACTGAATTTTCAGTAGCAGATACTAATGCTTTAGCTTCTACCCATTTAGTAACATAATCAGTGCAAACCAATATATACTTAGTTTGCTTAGATGGTGGTTTCTACTCTTTGGCAGCTATCACACCTTTTGACATATTGTTTTGCATCTTTGAAGAGAGAAGGCCAATAATATCCCAAGGAAAGGATTTTATAGGCCGTCCTTTGTCCGCAAAGTGTCCGCCGCATGGTTCATCATGACATGCCTTAAGAATATCAGGCATTTCATCTTCCCTGACACATCTTCTGATCACAAGATCTGGCCCCGTTTTAAACAATTCGTTAGAAATCCATGAATATTTTGAACTCTCCTGAATAATTTTTCGTTTTTCACTTGGAAATAAATGTGAAGGCAGTTTCCCTGTAACCAAATAGTTAGCAATATCCGCATACCAAGGAGTCTTAATAGTTACTGCAAACAAGTATTCATCAGGAAACTTATCCTCTACAGGAGAATCTTCTTTAGTATTCTGAATCCTAGACAAGAAATCAGCTACTGTATTTTGTTTTCCCGGTCTATCCAACACAGTAATATTGAATTCTTGCAAAAGTAAGAGCCATCTTGTCACTCTGCCATTAGTAACAGGTTTGTTCATTAAATATCTAATTGCAGAATGGTCAGTATGAATAAAAGTTTCATAGCCTATTATGTAATGTCTAAACTTATTAATTGCATGAACAACAACTAAAAACTCTTTTTCAGTCACAGTATAGTTCAACTCTGTGGGAGTCAAATTTTTACTGGTATAATAAATGGCATAAGGAACTAAATCTTTTTTACCCAACACAGCTCCTAGAGCTGTATCTGAAGCATCTGTAGAAATATGGAAAGGGAGTTTCCAATTTGGTCCTCTCAAGATAGGTGCTTCATATATTCTTGTTTTCAAAGTTTCAAAGGCTGATTGACAATCAGGATCCCATTTAAATTCACAGTCTTTTGTAAGCAATTTGAAGAGTGGAGATGCTATTTTAGTGAAGTTTTCTATAAATCTTCTATAGTAACCAGTAAATCCTAAAAAACTTCTAACATCTCTTTGACAATTTGGAATAGGCAACTTGGAGATGACTTCAACTTTTGATCTATCAACCTTAATTCCATCTCCTGAAATATGATGTCCTAAAACAATCCCTTCAGCAAACATCATAAAGCATTTTTCATGGCTTAATGAAAGGTTTGTTTCTTTACATCTTATGAGAACTTTTTCCAAATTTTCTAATGCCTCTTCAAATGAATTACCATAAACCGTAAAATCATCCATATAAACCTCTACACAATCATGGATTAGATCAGAAAAAATTCCTAGTACTGCTCTTTGGAATGTTGCTGGTGCATTACATAACCCAAAAGGAAGCACTCGGTAGGCAAAAGTTCCTCATGGACAAGTAAATGTGGTCTTATCTTGATCTTCAGGTGCTACCTGAATTTGATTATAGCCACTAAAACCATCCAAAAATGAAAAGTACTTTTTACCCGCTAATGTATCTAATACCTGATCGATAAAAGGCAAAGGAAAGTGATCCTTCAAAGTTGCTTTGTTCAATTCCCTGTAATCAATGCATACCCTCCATTTACCATTCTTTTTAGGTACTATAACCAAAGGAGAAACCCATCGGCTATCTGAAATTGGATAAATGAAGTTTACACTGAGAAGTTTTTGGAGCTCTTCTTTCAATATCTCCCTAAGATTTGGATTCATCCTTCTTTGAGGTTGTCTGATTGGTCTACTGCTTTCTTCAATATAGATATGATGGATGCAAGTCTTAGGATCAATACCTTTCATGTCAGTATACTCCCATGCAAATGCAGTAGAATGTTTTTGCAAGATTTTGGTTAGTTCTTCTTGTTGTGACTTTTCCAAATGTTTGCTGATATTCAATGTTTTTCCTGGAAAAATCTCAATGGTAGAACTACCAAACTCTTCCATAGAGTAAAGAGACATTTGTCTTGATGATAAATATTCTATGTCAGATTCCAACTGAAATTGTGTGGGGTCATATTCTGAAGATGTCTCAAAATTTTCTAATGTATTCATAATTTGACTATCCTCACTAATTTCCGAAATGGTAAAGACAGGTTGTATAATGTCCTCATCATCGACCCATTCATTGTCTCCTACTTCTGTAATTTCTTTTGTTGGAGGATACAAATTGAATTTCTTTGTCGAATTACCATTAGAAATGTACATATCCCCAGATCTACAACTAATAAAAGCATCAACTGTGGCTAGCCAAGGTCTTCCTAAGATAAGTGGGTGCCCTCCTAGATTACTCTTGGGAGTCAAAATCATAAAATCTAGTGGATATTCCCAAGAATCTAAGGAGACTGAAATATCTTCTAATACACCATCTGGTTTGATAATTGATCGATCTGCAAGTTGCAGTAAAGTAGGTGTAAAAAGAAGGTTAGGAAGTTTTAGCTGGTCCATAGTCTGTCTACTCATAATGTTGATAGCAGCCCCTAAGTCAATCAATGTGTTTGGAATTTCTATCCCATTTATATGTGTCTTGACAATTGGACTTCCAGGATCTACATACTTCTGCATGGTAATTTTTCCCATCATAATATCTGCAATCTTTCCTACCAGGTGGATTCTTCTTGTGTCTTTTAGTTTCCTTCCTGGTCTTTTGAAACTCAACTCCTTTATGGTTTTTGCTAGAATATGAATCTCTCGAATGGCTTGTAGTAAGGGAATCTTGATACAAACATTCTTCAATTCATCTAGAAAGTCATAGTTAGGCAACAAGATTTGTTTTTCCACCCCCTTGTCAATTTGTAGTCTTTCAGGAAAAGGAGGTGTAGATGAAGATGCAGGTTGCTCAATTATAGGAGTTGTGGGTGTTAACTTTTCTTTCTCTTTTTGAATATTTGAGTTTTGAAGAGATACTTCTTCAGAACCCTTATTGGCTTCAAGAGAGTCCTCCTCAGAGGTATCCTGTTCTAGGTCATCTATAGAAGGTTTTTCTAAAACTCTACTAGATCTGAGTTGTACATCATTGAGAGGAACAATCATATAGGTAGGAAATTGTTGTCCTTCTATCATGTAAGTATTCTGAGGATTTTTATTGTTAGGATTTGGCAATGGCCGAGCTGGAAGTTGATTTGTCTTTTGTTGGTATGGGAGCATGAGTTGAGGATTTGGATTTTGTTGAGAAGGTTGTTGTTGTGGAAATGGCAATGAAAGTTGTGGGTTTGGGTTTGGAAGTTGTGGAGCTTGTTGATTTTGAAAAGATGGAGGATATTGATAAAATTGAGAAAATCTCCCATAAGGATTTTGCATCCCTTGTACCCATGGATGATATGGATTTTGATGTTGGGGCCAAGGTTGTTGCCAAGGATTCCAATTTGGTGGGGTTTGAAGATTCATAGGGTTGTTAAACCCTTGAGTTTGTTGTCCCTGCCAAGGTCTTCTTGCAACAAAACAGAGAGATTCTACCGAATTTGGGTCTTCTTGAAAAACAGCTTTGAGTCCAGGAATTGAAGGACAATCCTTGATCTCATGATTCTCTGAGCAAATCATACATGTTTCTACAACTTTTGCATCCAAGGGACATTCCCTTAAACATGTTTCTTCCTACATTTCAAACAAAAGATAGCTAAAGCGTCTGTTTCTGCTTTCTGCTTGTTTTGGATTTTAAGGGTGTCTAGTTGTTCACTAAGGCTCCCTAAGATATCAGTTTTGAACTCATCAAGCATATTACCAATCTCTACCCTACTTACTGATCCAGTTGCAGATTTGTTAGCCCTAATAAGAGAAGAATCCCTAGGCCCTTTTCCTGTTTTAGATTTTCCCCTTGAGAGATGGACACATAATTCTGTTATATCACGAAGTGGAAGTTGAGAATCATCTTTGCTCTTTTCAAATTGTATTGAAATCTTTCAAGTAAGTCTTCCAAATTTTCATCTTCTTTTTGCATCATTTTGAATACCTCATCCTTGTGATTGGTGGGCATACAATAGTCCAAGTATCTATCCAAAAATGTTTGTTTCATATCATTCCAAGTCCTAATAGATTGAGTGGCTAATCCCATGAACCATTTCAAAGCAGCTCCCTTCAATGTTGAAGGAAACGGTTTGAGTTTTTGAGAGTCTTCCATATAGTCATAGGTTCGGCACACGACTTCAAACTCAAACAGAAATGTTTCAGGATCCTCACTTCGCAATCCATAAAAGTTAGGGAGGAAATATGGTGAGATATTTTTCATCGTTGTATGAGTTTCCTCATCAACTATAGGGAATCCAAACAAGTTGTCTCCTTCCCTATTTCTTCCATTATTTCCTTCACCATTGTTGTCTCCATTGTTTCCTCCTCCTCTACCTCTACCTCTAAATCCATCTATTATTTCCTCTGCCATGATAGTTTCTTTAGAGCCCTTAAAGTCCTCTAGTTCTTCTATCAAGGGAGGATGAGAGGGAGTCTCTTCCTTTTCTAAATGAGATTTAGTAGGTGGTATAGGAGAATCCTCTAATTCAGCTGCTCCTTGAATTCCAAAAATATTAAGGCTAGGGGTAGATGGAACTCTTGGCTTTAGCTATAAACCTTCCCTTAGAATCTCTTTCTCTATGCATGTCATTTAAAAATAAAAATAAAAAAATGTAGGGATAATAATTCTCTTTCTGATCTTCCAGGTCACACTAGGTGCAAGAAGAGAGCATACTTAAGAAATTACTAAACCAATAATTCTCTTTTCTGATCCTCCAGATCACACTAGGTGCAAGAGGAGAGCATACTTCAAGAAATTATCAAGTTTTCCCTTCTTTTATTATTTTATTATTATTTTTTTTAAGAAATTGGCTACCTAGGTACACTTCCCCGGCAACGACGCAAAAATGTTTGGTCAATTTAGTGTGTCCTAAATTGCTACATTAATTTATCAATCCAGGATTCGTAAGCTGATGAAGTGTGGCACACTATATGTGCAAGATAACCTATTTCTTGTCTTTTTGTCATTTTTGGTTTTCTAATGTGAGATGGAAATTCTAAAATAAAAACAAGTATGGTTATGATTGTTCAAGGCAATGATATCCTTTATAATGATTTACCAACTTCAAACTTCAAAAGGAATTTGAAACATACAATGACAAAACTTGAAAGGAAATGAAAGTGTGCTGCTAACCTAATAAATCAAACAGTGAACTATTGAGCATGAAAACCAAACTATCCTTGCTGCTGTCTAAACACAAAAGAAACTATGCTTAAAGAAATCCAACAAATTGCAACAAAGTAAATCTAAATCAAATTACATCAACTTATATTCTGATCCCTCGCCATTAGTCCAGCTATGGCTTTCGGAGGTAACCATAAACAACTTGAGCAATCTAATATCTAGTTTGCAGAAAAAGAAACTAATATCAAACTACACACTCATACTTCAATCCCTCACCATCAGTCGAGCTGTGGCTTTCGAAGGTAACTGAAAATGACATGAGCAATTTAATATATCTAACTTGCAGAAAGTAAAATAATATCAAACTACACATTCATACTTCAATACCTCACCATCAGTCCAGCTATGGCTTTCGGAGGTAACTGAAAATGATATGAGCAATTTAATATATATCTAACTTGCAGAAAGTAAACTAATATCAAACTACACATTCATACTTCAATCCCTCACCATCAGTCCAGCTGTGGCTTTCGGAGGTAACTGAAAATGATATGAGCAATTTAATATATCTAAATTTAACTACTGAAACAAATGTGCAAGACTGAAATAAACAAAGCAGTGCTAGATTTAAACAAAAAGTAAATTAGCAGCATAACAATATTGATTCCATGTCATTAGTCAAAAGATATGCAAATGCACATTTTATTTGTAATACGAAACAAGAACAACGATCAGTTAACAACAACATAAAACATGAAAGATTATGGACAGAAGTAAGATGTAAAGCATGAAAGATTATAAACAGAAATGAAGCATAAATACCATGAAAGATGTAATGTATAAACACATGAATGACTTATGGCATAATGAGCTTAAAGAAATAAAACAAGAACTATACAATAATGCACAAAACCTCAGCGTGTGCAGGGGCCCTCTACACCAGCCTTGGCAACAACCTTCAAGTACGAATTACGCTTGGAAACAGAGTCTTCTTATATATTAAAATGCAGTCATAACAGAGAGGTGATATTACGGCACAGTGGCAACGTAATTACATTACAGAGCTATCTGGAAGCTAATGGAGACTAATCTAATATGCGTATGCAAACGCATTATTTATAACAAAGGAAATATAACTAATTCCCTAAAGTTTATGCTGATAGAAAACACGTAAACCATTACGTCCAGAGATCTAGGATCATGGCCGCGTTGAGGAGTAAATCTATGAAGAGTGGATGTTGGATTCGACTTATGGAGCCGTGTACAGGTGTTGATGTGTCTCCCGTAAGCTAGAAATGGTCATGCAAATCCTCACGTGATGAGAAACAGAGTCCTGTCACCGTGGGACTCTACGGTTGACTTCCACTTGGCCACCTTTGACCACAACCTCCTTAAGTGAATTTGCTCGAGCCAATAGGACACGATCCATGTCCACATCATTTCTGACTTGCCCATGTGGCTCGTTTTACCTGAAGACACCTGCAACATAGACTTTCACAAAATGGCTGCGGAAAGTTGCAGCAGCTGCGGAAAGTGGCAAGATTCCGCAGCTAAATGAGCAAAAATCTAAATCAAACAGAAAACACAAAATATAGTTAAAAACCATTTTATACGCTCTTTTGCAATTAATATACAATGATATTGACAACTTGGAAGGTTCAGGTGAATGAAAAAGGTCTAGGAAGATGTATAAGAAAAATGCAGATTTGAGACTCAACATACCCCCACTGTGAAAGTGTTGCATGTCCTCATGCAACCAAAATTTTGATAATCCTTCTTCAGTTCATATGCCTTGACACTTCAGCCAGTACATCCAATCCTCTCCTCTTCTTCCTTGGTGCTGCTAACATCATGGGCTTCTTCATTAAGCATCTAAATTTGATATTAACCAGTGCTCTGCTTAACTTCTGGCATTTCTTTTTCAATTTCTTGTTCTTCTTCTGCCATATTCCTAGATGTAGCATGGTATTATCATGAATGATTTTGTCCAATTTTCTTTGTTCCTTCAATGTCTCATTTTCATTTTTAATGTGTTTATTTAAAAGCTCTAGCTCAAAGACTTCCTGTTTCAGTGATTGGACTAGATCATTTTATGATATGTGAGGCTGAATGGACGAAGTACTGGGACCTGTAGATGTTTTTTCTAAAGATTCTATATAATCATATACTTCTTGCTGCTTGGGGTCTATATCAGGTGTCATTTTTATTGGGCTGTCCCCAAAATGCCGTGAAGGAGAGTTGTCTTCAAAATCTGGCTGAGAATGGGATGGACTATGTTCAATGTCTGACTGAGAATGAAATGAACCAAGTTCACTAACTGACTGAGAGTGAGATGGAATATGGTCAGCTGGGGATTGTTCAGATGTTTCTTCTCCCAAATCGATAAAATGAGGTCCCTTCATTTGCGTTTTCCTCAACTTCCCCTTAATCCTGGAACTTCTTCTCACATGCTGTGGTCCACTATCTTTTTGCTTTTGTTTTCCTTTCTCTTTCTTCTTGGCTATAGATAACTGTTCTTGAAGATGAACCAATCTCTCAGATAACACTTGATGATCTTCTTCGGAAGAAGGGGTTTGATGCATAGCCTCAATACTTTTTCTCTCTTTTGATGTTATTGGCTTTTTACCCTTGGTTTCTTTCTTCTTCCTTTTTGACAGTCTCTCTTCCCTACTAGTTCTTTCAATTGTAGTAGTAAGAGTACTTTGAGTTTCATCATTTGTTATTTTTCTCCTACTCCTTCTTGATGTGCTACCTTCAGGAATTTCTTGGGGTTCTTCAAAGAAATTTCTGATCAAAAATTGTTCCCATGTGTCCTTGTTCTCTTTTAACTGTTTTTCAATCAAAATTTTCACAAGACCATGGTGATATAGATGTGGTTCTACATCCCCTAAATGCTTCTGAACAGTCACAGACATCTTCTTCAAACTATTTAATAAAAAGTATGGCAAATTGAGGGTCTGGTTACCTATAAAATTCATCAGAAATCGGGTATGGTACATATACATTGACCCAAAACGGCCCTCACAGGTGATAAATTTTTGAACAACTAGCAGCAAAGTAGCCCATTCCTCTTTCAAAGCATGAACAAGAATTCCTCTTTTAAAAATAGTTATGTCCATACCTGGGTTATGTAGAATTACTCTCCAGGCTTCATCACTAATGCTTTTGTTCTTAAACCATCGTTCACCCTCTTGAAGAAGTTCTATGGCAGATGCTATAGATGCCTCATTCACCGTAAACTTAAGGTCTCCAATCTCTACTTCCAGGCCATTGAACGACCTTGCAAAAGCTTTTGTCACTTCTTTATGGTAGCCTCTAAAATTTTGGATAAACCGCAGCCACTTTGCCTTCTTCAATATATCCCTGACTTGTGGATATCCTTCCATGAATTTAGGTCCTTCTGGTTCTGCTCTCAACAATTTACCCATCTTTCTTTCTGCTTTTTAAAAACTTGCCTGCGTGAAGTGGTTCAATGGAAGTAGGACGGCTGAATGAACGGAATTGAGCAGGATGACTGCAGGTAGATATTAGAGAATGGATATACAGACTGTAACGTAACAGAGAACGAAGCGGAATAGAGAAGGGTTACGTGAGCACGACAGAGATACGACTGTGAGATTAATAGAACAATAGGAAGAGTATAACACATCCGGCAGTGTTTGAAATTTGGTGGCTGCAAAATAAATGTAAGCACGTTTAAACAACGGCTACGGATTTTATGCGGCTGAAAGAAGCCGTAGTCAAATCAACTACGTCTCATTGTCACAGGTGGAATATCGGAGTATGAGTGAAGATCAGAGGTTTAATTATGGGACCGTTTGAGAATGAATGCGAGGATTGTGGGAGGATTGTACAGAGATCATGGAGTGATTACGGAGTTTGTCAATATAATCATTGCGCATAATGGAGCTTATGGTTTATAACTATATACAAATGTGTTTTAAATGCTATTTGAAATAAATTTTTACTCATACCTTGGAATTCTTGCCATTTTTCCTTGGTCTTCAATTAGTTGCTCCTCATTGATATCTTGAATTCTCCATGTCTTCATAATTGGTCCTCATACCTACATTTTATTTCATGATTATGGAAATAACCTCTGGCTGTACATTCTTTTGAAAACAGAGTGATAGCTGCGGAATCTGCTTCTGGCTGCGGAAACTGGTGTCAGCTGCAGAAACAGATGTCAGCTGCGGAAACTGACACAGCTATTATTTGGGTGAATGGAAATGAACGGATGACAAATGACTAGATGGAAATGGTCATGAAAATGAATTTTATTGGTGAAATGGAATGAAACAGATAAAATGAAGTGAAATGAAGTGGAATGAAGTGGAATGGGTGGTCACAAAATTTGTGAAATGAAAGAGAGATTTTTTTTTTTTTGGAAAATATAGGGTGTCAGGTGTTCCTGATTTTCACCCAATATTTTCTGTATAAGACTGCCAATCAGTGATTGGTTTTCAGGCTTATACAATTTTTTTTTTTTTTTTTTTAAACTGAAAAGAACAAAAGCTAGGTTGGTGGAGAAGAAGAATTCTTCTGTACCAGCCTGATTGCAGAATTTTCTTGAAATTTTTTGACAAATTCCTCTTTTGAGAGTGGCTTATGATAGACTTTCAATCTGTGGCCATTCACAATAAGAGGAGTTTGAAACTCATCAATGGTCTTGATTCTTACCGCTCCATTGCTAAAGATCTTGTCAATCTCATATGGCCCAAGCCAATGAGTCCGAAATTTTCCTTGAAAATCTTTAAACTTGGAATCAAATAACAATGCCCAATCTCCTTCTTGAAACTTCTTCTCTTTGATGTACTTGTCATGCCATTTAGCTCTTTGATATTGAAGTAGATCAGTTCTTAGAATTGCCTCTTGTCTGATCTCATCTAGCTCATTTAATTGCTCCATTCTATGCTTTTGGGCTTATGATAAATTCATCCCCAATTGAACTGCTATCTTGAAGGTCTTGACTTGGAACTCAATAGGGAGCAGGACTTCTTTCCCATAAACAAGTTCATAGGGAGAATGTTCTGTTGTATTTCTCCATGTAGTTCTGTAGGCCCACAAGGCTTCAGGAAGCCTTTCTGCCCAATCTCTTCTATGTAGATGAACAGTTTTGGTGATGATACTTTCAAGAACTTTGTTTGTGGACTCCACTTGACCATTTGCTTGTGGATGGTAAGGAGTAGATCTTCTGTGCTCGATTTTGTATTCTTCCATCAACTTCTCCACCAAATTGGATGTGAATTGGCTCCCCTGATCTGTCACAATTTCTCTTGGAACACCAAAGCGAGTAAAAATATCCTCATAAAGAAAATGAATAACTGAATTTTCAGTAGCAGATACTAATGCTTTAGCTTCCACCCATTTAGTAACATAATCGGTACAAACCAATATATACTTCTTTTGCTTAGATGGTGGATTAATAGGTCCAATGAAATCTAAAGCCCATTTTTCAAAGGGTTCAATGAGTACCTGTGGTTGCAATGGCATTTCATTTGAAAGGGTAGGTTTCCCTACTCTTTGGCAGCTGTCACACCTTTTGACATATTGTTGTGCATCTTTGAAGAGGGAAGGCCAATAATATCCTAAAGAAAGGATTTTATAGGCCGTCCTTTTGTCTGCAAAGTGTCCGCCGCATGGTTCATCATGACATGCCTTAAGAATATAAGGCATTTCATCTTCCCTGACACATCTTCTGATCACAAGATCTGGCCCTGTTTTAAACAATTCGTTAGAAATCCATGAATATTTTGAACTCTCTTGAATAATTTTTCGTTTTTCACTTGGAAATAAATGTGAAGGCAGTTTCCCTGTAACCAAATAGTTAGCAATATCTGCATACCAAGGAGTCTTAATAATTACTGCAAACAAGTATTCATCAGGAAACTTATCCTCTACAGGAGAATCTTCTTTAGTATTCTGAATCCTAGACAAGAAATCAGCTACTGTATTTTGTTTTCCTGGTCTATCCAACACGGTAATATTGAATTCTTGCAAAAGTAAGTGCCATCTTGTCACTCTGCCATTAGTAACAGGTTTGTTCATTAAATATCTAATTGCAGAATGGTCAGTATGAATAAAAGTTTCATAGCCTGTTATGTAATGTCTAAACTTATTAATTGCATGAACAACGGCTAAAAACTCTTTTTCAGTCACAGTATAGTTCAACTCTGTGGGAGTCAAATTTTTACTGGTATAATAAATGGCATAAGGAACTAAATATTTTTGACCCAACACAGCTCCTAGAGCTGTATCTGATGCATCCGTAGAAATATGGAAAGGGAGTTTCCAATTTGGTCCTCTCAAGATAGGTGCTTCAGATATTCTTGTTTTCAAAGTTTCAAAGGTTGATTGACAATCAAGATCCCATTTAAATTCACAGTCTTTTGTAAGCAATTTGAAGAGTGGAGATGCTATTTTAGTGAAGTTTTCTATAAATCTTCTATAGTAACCAATAAATCCTAGAAAACTTCTAACATCTCTTTGACAATTTGGAATAGGCAACTTGGAGATGACTTCAACTTTTGATCTATCAACCTTAATCCCATCTCCTGAAATATGATGTCCTAAAACAATCCCTTCGGTAAACATCATAAAGCATTTTTTATGGCTTAATGAAAGGTTTGTTTCTTTACATCTTATAAGAAATTTTTCCAAATTTTCTAATGCCTCTTCAAATGAATTACCATAAACTGTAAAATCATCCATATAAACCTCTACACAATCATGGATTAGATCAGAAAAAATTCCTAGTACTGCTATTTGGAATGTTGCAGGTGCATTACATAACCCAAAAGGAATCACTCGATAGGCAAAAGTTCTCCATGGACAAGTAAATGTGGTCTTATCTTGATCTTCAGGTGCTACCTAAATTTGATTATAGCCACTAAAACCATCCAAAAATGAAAAGTACTTTTTACCTGCTAATGTATCTAATACCTGATCGATAAAAGGCAAAGGAAAGTGATCCTTCAAAGTTGCTTTGTTCAATTCCCTGTAATCAATGCATACCCTCCATTTACCATTCTTTTTGGGTACTATAACCAGAGGAGAAACCCATCGGCTATCTGAAATTGGATAAATGAAGTTTACATTGAGTAGTTTTTGGAGCTCTTCTTTCACTATCTCCCTAAGATTTGGATTCATCCTTCTTTGAGGTTATCTGATTGGTCTACTATTTTCCTCAATATAGATATGATGGATGCAAGTCTTAGGATCAATACCTTTCATGTCATTATACTCCCATGCAAATGCAGTAGAATGTTTTTGCAAGATTTTGATTAGTTCTTTTTGTTGTGACTTTTCCAAATGTTTGTTGATATTCAATGTTTTTCCTAGAAAAATCTCAATGGTAGAACTACCAAACTCTTCCATAGAGTAAAGAGACATTTGTCTTGATGATAAATATTCTATGTCAGATTCCAACTGAAATTGTGTGGGGTCATATTCTGAAGATGTCTCAAAATTTTCTAATGTGTTCAGAATTTGACTATCCTCATTAATTTCCGAAATGGTAAAGACGGGTTGTATAATGTCCTCATCATCGACCCATTCATTGTCTCCTACTTCTGTAATTTCTTTTGTTGGAGGATACAAATTGAATTTCTTTGTCGAATTACCATTAGAAATGTACATATCCCCAGATCTACAAATAATAAAAGCATCAGGTGTGGCTAGCCAAGGTCTTCCTAAGATAAGTGGGTGCCCTCCTAGATTACTCTTGGGAGTCAAAATCATAAAATCTACTGGATATTCCCAAGAATCTAAGGAGACTGAAATATCTTCTAATACACCATCTGGTTTGATAATTGATCGATCTACAAGTTGCAGTAAAGTAGGTGTAAAAAGAAGATTAGGAAGTTTTAGCTGGTCCATAGTCTGTCTACTCATAATGTTGATAGCAGCCCCTAAGTCAATCAATGTGTTTGGAATTTCTATCCCATTTATATGTGCCTTGACAATTGGACTTCCTGGATCTACATACTTCTGCATGGTAATTTTTCCCATCATAATATCTGCAATTTTTCCTACCAGGTGGATTCTTCTTGTGTCTTTTAGTTTCCTTCCTGGTCTTTTGAAACTCAACCCCTTTATTGTTTTTGCTAGAATAGGAATCTCTCGAATGGCTTGTAGCAAGGGAATCTTGATACAAACATTCTTCAATTCATCTAGAAAATCATAGTTAGGCAACAAGATTTGTTTTTCCACCCCCTTGTCAATTTGTAGTCTTTCAGGGAAAGGAGGTGTAGATGAAGATGCAGGTTTCTCAACTATAGGAGTTGTGGGTGTTAACTTTTCTTTCTCTTTTTGAATATTTGAGTTTTGAAGAGATACTTCTTCAGAACCCTTATTGGCTTCAAGAGAGTCCTCCTGAGAGGTATCCTGTTCTAGGTCATCTATAGAAGGTTTTTCTAAAACTCTACCAGATCTGAGTTGTACATCATTGAGAGGAACAATAATATAGGTAGGAAATTGTTGTCCTTCTATCATGTAAATATTATGAGGATTTTTATTGTTAGGATTTGGCAATGGCTGAGCTGGAAGTTGATTTGTCTTTTGTTGGTATGGGAGCATGAGTTGAGGATTTGGATTTTGTTGAGAAGGTTGTTGTTGTGGAAATAGCAATGAAAGTTGTGGATTTGGGTTTGGAAGTTGTGGAGCTTGTTGATTTTGAAAAGATGGAGGATATTGATAAAATTGAGCAAATCTCTCATAAGGATTTTGCATCCCTTGTACCCATGGCTGATATGTATTCTGATGTTGGGGCCAAGGTTGTTGCCAAGGATTCCAATTTGGTGGGGTTTGAAAATTCATAGGGTTGTTAAACCCTTGAGTTTGTTGTCCCTGCCAAGGTCTTCTTGCAACAAAACAGAGAGATTCTACTGGATTTGGGTCTTCTTGAAAAACAGCTTTGAGTCCAGGAATTGAAGGACAATCCTTGATCTCATGATTCTCTGAGAAAATCATACATGTTTCTACAACTTTTGCATCCAAGGGACATTCCCTTAAAGCATGTTTTTTCCTACATTTCGGACAAAAGATGGCTAAAGCATCTGTTTCTGCTTTCTGCTTGTTTTGGATTTTAAGGGTGTCTAGTTGTTCACTAAGGCTCCCTAAGATATCAGTTTTGAATTCATCAAGCATATTACCAATCTCTGCCCTACTTACTGATCCGGTTGCAGATTTGTTAGCCCTAATAAGAGAAGGATCCCTAGGCCCTTTTCCTGTTTTAGATTTTCCTCTTGAGAGATGGACACATAGTTCTGTTATATCACGAAGTGGAAGTTGAGAAATGTCTCCTTTCCCCATCATTTTTAAAATATCTATCCATTCATCTCTAATGGCTTTTAATATGAGGGCTTTCAAGGTTTCATCATCTAAGTTGCTCATCTTTGCTCTTTTCAAGTTGTATTGAAATCTTTCAAGTAAGTCTTCCAAATTTTCATCTTCTTTTTGCATCATTTTGAATACCTAATCCTTGTGATTGGTGGGCATACAATAGTCCAAGTATCTATCCAAAAATGTTTGTTTCATATCATTCCAAGTCCTAATAGATTGAGTGGCTAATCCCATGAACCATTTCAAAGCAGCTCCCTTCAATGTTGAAGGAAACCGTTTGAGTTTTTTAGAGTCTTCCATATAGTCATAGGTTCGGCACACGACTTCAAACTCAAATAGAGATGTTTCAGGATCCTCACTTCGCAATCCATAAAAGTTAGGGAGGATAGATGGTGAGATATTTTTCATCGTTGTATGAGTTTCCTCATCAACTATAGGGAATCCAAACAAGTTGTCTCCTTCCCTATTTCTTCCATTATTTCCTTCACCATTGTTGTCTCCATTGTTTCCTCTTCCTCTACCTCTACCTCTAAATCCATCTATTATTTCCTCTGCCATGATAGTTTCTTTAGAGCCCTTAAAGTCCTCTAGTTCTTCTATCAAGGGAGGATGAGAGGGAGTCTCTTCCTTTTCTAAATGAGATTTAGTAGGTGGTATAGGAGAATCCTCTAATTCAGCTGCTCCTTGAATTCCAAAAATCTTAAGGTTAGGGGTAGATGGAACTCTTGGCTTTAGCTATAAACCTTCCCTTAGAATCTCTTGCTCTATGCATGTCATTTAAAAAAAAAAAAAAAAAAAAAGTAGGGATAATAATTCTCTTTTTGATCTTCCAGGTCACACTAGGTGCAAGAAGAGAGCATACTTAAGAAATTACTAAACCAATAATTCTCTTTTCTGATCCTCCAGATCACACTAGGTGCAAGAGGAGAGCATACTTCAAGAAATTATCAAGTTTTCCCTTCTTTTATTATTATTTTTTTTTTTTTTTTAAGAAATTGGCTACCTAGTTACACTTCCCCGGCAACGGTGCCAAAATGTTTGGTCAATTTAGTGTGTCCTAAATTGCTACATTAATTTATCAATCCGAGATTCGTAAGCTGATGAAGTGTGGCACACTATATGTGCAAGATAACCTATTTCTTACCTTTTTGTCGTTTTTGGTTTTCTAATGTGAGATGGAAATTCTAAAATAAAAACAAGTATGGTTATGATTGTTCAAGGCAATGATATCCTTTATAATGATTTACCAACTTCAAACTTTAAAAGGAATTTGAAACATACAATGACAAAACTGAAAGGAAATGAAAATGTGCTGCTAGCCTAATAAATCAAACAGTGAACTATTGAGCATGAAAACCAAACTATCCTTACTGCTGTCTAAACACAAAAGAAACTATGCTTAAAGAAATCCAAGAATTGCAACAAAGTAAATCTAAATCAAATTACATCAACTTATATTCTGATCCCTCACCATTAGTCCAGCTATGGCTTTCGGAGGTAACCATAAACAACTTGAGCAATCTGATATCTAATTTGCAGAAAAAAAAACTAATATCAAACTACACACTCATACTTCAATCCCTCACCATCAGTCCAGCTGTGGCTTTCGGAGGTAACTGAAAATGACATGAGCAATTTAATATGTCTAACTTGCAGAAAGTAAACTAATATCAAACTACACACTCATACTTCAATCCCTCACCATCAGTCCAGCTGTGGCTTTCGGAGGTAACTGAAAATGACATGAGCAATTTAATATATCTAGCTTGCAGAAAGTAAACTAATATCAAACTACACACTCATACTTCAATCCCTCACCATCAGTCCAGCTGTGGCTTTCGGAGGTAACTGAAAATGACATGAGCAATTTAATATATCTAAATCTAACTACTGAAACAAATGTGCAAGACTGAAATAAACAAAGCAGTGCTGGAATTAAACAAAAAGTAAATTAGCAACAGAACAATATTGATTCCATGTCATTAGTCAAAAGATATGCAAATGCCCGGGCTTCCTATTTGAAATCTGAAACAAGAACACTGATCAGTTAACATAAAACATGAAATATTATGGACAGAAGTAAGATGTAAAGCATGAAATATTATAAACAGAGATGAAGCCTAAATACCATGAAAGATGTAATGTATAAACACATGAATGACTTATGGCACAATGAGCTTAAAGAAATAAAACAAGAACTATACAATAATGCACAAAACCTCAGCGTGTGCAGGGGCCCTCTGCACCAGCCTTGGCAACAACCTTCAAATACGAATTACACTTGGAAACAGAGTCTTCTTATGTATTAAAATGTAGTCATAACAGAGAGGTGATATTACGGCACAGTAGCAACGTAATTACATTACAGAGCTATCTGGAGGCTAATGGAGACTAATCTAATATGCGTATGCAAACACATTATTTATAACAAAGGAAATATAACTAATTCCCTAAAGTTTGTGCTGATGGAGACACGTAAATCATCACGTCCAGGGATCCAGCATCATGGCCGCAGTGAGGAGTAAATCTATGAAGAGTAGATGTTGGATTCGGCTTATGGAGCCATGTATAGGTGTTGATGTGTCTCCCGTAAGTTAGAAACGGTCACGCAAATCCTCACGTGATGAGAAACAGAGTCCTGTCACCGTGGAACTCTACGGTTGACTTCCACTTTGCCACCTTTGACCACAACCTCCTTAAGTGAATTTGCTCGAGCCAATAGGACACGATCCATGTCCACATCATTTCTGACTTGCCCATGTGGCTCGTTTTACCTAAAGACACCTGCAACATAGACTTTCACAAAATGGCTGCGGAAAGTTGCAGCAGCTGCGGAAAGTGGCAAGATTCCGCAGCTAAATGAGCAAAAATCTAAATCAAACAACAGACACAAAATATAGTTAAAAACCATTTTATATGCTCTTTTGCAATTAATATACAATGATATTGACAACTTGGAAGGTTCAGGTGAATGAAAAAGGTCTAGGAAGATGTATAAGAAAGATGCAGATTTGAGACTCAACATACCCCCACTGTGAAGGTGTTGCATGTCCTCATGCAACCAAAATTTGATAATCCTTCTTCAGTTCATATGCCTTGACACTTCAACCAGTACATCTAGTCCTCTCCTCCTCTGCCTTGGTGCTGCTAACATCCTGGGATTTTTCATCAAGCATCTGAATTTGATATTAATCAGTGCTCTGCTTAACTTCTGGCATTTCCTCTTCAATTTCTTGTTCTTCTTCTGCCATATTCCCAGATGTAGCATGGTATTATCATGAATGATTTTGTCCAATTTTCTTTGTTCCTTCAATGTCTCATTTTCATTTTTAATGTGTCTATTTAAAAGCTCTAGCTCAAAGACTTCCTGTTTCAGTGATTGGACTAGATCATTTTGTGATATGTGGGGCTGAAGGGACGAAGTACTGGGACCTGTAGCTGCTTTTTCTAAAGATTCTATATAATCATATACTTCTTGCTACTTGGGGTCTATATCAGGTGTCATTTTTATTGGACTGTCCCCAAAATGCCGTGAAGGAGAGTTGTCTTCAAAATCTGGCTGAGAATGGGATGGACTATGTTCAATGTCTGACTGAGACTGAAATGAACCAGGTTCACTAACTGACTGAGAGTGAGATGGACTATGGTCAGCTGGGGATTGTTCAGATGTTTCTTCTCCCAAATCGATAAAATGAGGTCCCTTCATTTGCGTTTTCCTCAACTTCCCCTTAATCTTGAAACTTCTTCTCACATGTTGTGGTCCACTATCTTTTTGCTTTTGTTTTCCTTTCTCTTTCTTCTTGGCTATAGATAACTGTTCTTGAAGATGAACCAATCTCTCAGATAACACTTGATGATCTTCTTCTTCGGAAGAAGGGGTTTGATGTATAGCCTCAATACTTTTTCTCTCTTTTGATGTTATTGGATTTTTACCCTTGGTTTCTTTCTTCTTCCTTTTTGACAGTCTCTCTTCCCTACTAGTTCTTTCAATTGTAGTAGTAGGAGTACTTTGAGTTTCATCATTTGTTCTTTTCTCCTACTCCTTCTTGACGTGCTACCTTCAGGAATTTCTTGAGGTTCTTCAAAGAAATTTCTGATCAAAAATTGTTCCCATGTATCCTTGTTCTCTTTTAACTGTTTTTCAATCAAAATTTTTACAAGACCATGGTGATATAGATGTGGTTCTACATCCCCTAAATGTTTATGAACAGTCACAGACATCTTCTTCAAACTATTTAATAGAAAATATGGGAGATTGAGAGTTTGATTATCTAGAAAATTCATCAGCAATCTGGTATGGTACATATACATGGACCCAAAACGGCCTTCACAGGTGATGAATTTTTGAACAACTAGCAACAAAGTAGCCCATTCCTCTTTCAAAGCATGAACAGGAATTCCTCTTTTAAAAATAGTTATGTCCATACCTGGGTTATGTAGAATCACTCTCCAGGCTTCATCACTAATGCTTTTATTCTTAAACCAACGTTCACCCTCTTGAAGAAGTTCTGTGGCAGATGCTATAGATGCCTCATTCACCGTAAACTTAAGGTCTCCAATCTCTACCTCCAGGCCATTGAAAGACCTTGCAAACGCTTTTGTCACCTCTTTATGGTAGCCTCTAAACTTTTGGATAAACCGCAGCCACTTTTCCTTCTTCAATATATCCCTGACTTGCGGATATCCTTCCATGAATTTAGGTCCTTCTGGTTCTGCTCTCAACAATTTACCCATCTTTCTTTCTGCTTTTTAAAAACTTGCCTGCGTGAAGTGGTTCAATGGAAGTAGGACGGCTGAATGAACGGAAATGAACACGATGACTGCAGGTAGATATCAGAGAATGGATATACAGACTGTAACGTAGCAGAGAACGAAGCGGAACAGAGAAGGGTTACGTGAGCACGGCAGAGATACGGCTGTGAGATTAATAGAACAATAGGAAGAGTATAACACATCCAGCAGTGTTTGAAATTTGGTGGCTGCAAAATAAATGTAAGCACGTTTAAACAACGACTACGGATTTTATGCGGCTGAAAGAAGCTGTAGTCAAATCAACTACGTCTCATTGTCACAGGTGGAATATTGGAGTATGAGTGAAGATCGGAGGTTTAATTATGGGACCGTTTGAGAATGAATGCGAGAAGATCATATGGAGATCATGAAAGGGTTACGGAGTTTGTCAATATAATCATTGCACATAATGGAGCTTATGGTTCATAACTATATAAAAATGTGTTTTCAATGCTATTTGAAATGAATTTTTACTCATACCTTGGAATCTTTGCCTTTTTCCTTGGTCTTCAATTAGTTGCTCCTCATTTGATATCTTGAATGCTCCATGTCTTCATAATTGGTCCTCATACCTGCATTTTATTTCATGATTATGGAAATAACATCTGGCTGTACATTCTTTTGAAAAACAGAGTGGTAGCTGCGGAATCTGCTTCTGGCTGCGGAAACTGGTGTCAGCTACGGAAACAGATGTCAGCTGCGGAAACTGACACAACTATTATTTGGGTGAATGGAAATGAACGGATGACAATTGACTAAATGGAAATGGTCATGAAAGAGAATTTTATTGGTGAAATGGAATGAAATAGATAAAATGAAGTGAAATGGAATGAAGTGGAGTGAAATGAAGTGGAATGGGTGGTTACAAAACTTGTGAAATGAAAGAGAGATTTTTTTTTTTGGAAAATATAGGGTGTCAGGTGTTCCTGATTTTCACCCTACATTTTCTGTATAAGACTGCCAATCAGTGATTGGTTTTCAGGCTTATAAAATTTTTTTTTTTTTTTTTTTTTTTTATTTGAGAAAACACAAGCTAAGTGTTTGGTGGAGCAAGGAGTGTACATGCCACGACTGATTACAGAATTTTCTTGGGCTGTTTTGACAAATTCCTCTTTTGAGAGTAGCTTATGATAGAATTTCAATATGTGGCCAAATACAATAAGAGAGTTGGAAACTCATCAATGGTCTTGATTCTTACCGCTCCATTGCTAAAGATCTTGTCAATCTCATATGGCCCAGTGAATAGTCCCAAAATTTCCATGAAAATATTTAAACTTGGAATCAAATAACAATGCCCAATCTCCTTCTTGAAACTTCTTCTCTTTGATGTACTTGTCATGCCATTTAGCTCTTTGATATTGAACTAGATCAGTTCTTAAAATTGCTTCTTGTCTGATTTCATCTAGCTCATTCAATTGCTCCATTCTATGCTTTTGGGCTTATGATAAATTCATCCCCAATTGAACTGCTATCTTGAAGGTCTTGACTTGGAACTCAATAGGGAGAAAGACTTCTTTCCCATAAACAAGTTCATAGGGAGAATGTCCTGTTGTATTTCTCCATGTAGTTCTGTAGGCCCACAAGGCTTCAGGAAGCCTTTCTGCCCAATCTCTTCTATGTAGATGAACAGTTTTGGTGATGATACTTTCAAGAACTTTTTTTGTAGACTCCACTTGACCATTTGCTTGTGGATGGTAAGGAGTAGATCTTCTGTGCTTGATTTTGTATTCTTCCATCAACTTCTCCACCAAATTTGATGTGAATTGGCTCCCCTGATCTGTCACAATTTCTCTTGGGACACCAAAGCGAGTAAAAATATCCTCATAAAGAAAATGAACAACTGAATTTTCAGTAGCAGATACTAATGCTTTGGCTTCTACCCATTTAGTAACATAATCAGTACAAACCAATATATACTTCTTTTTCTTAAATGGTGGATTAATAGGTCCAATAAAATCTAAAGCCCATTTTTCAAAGGGTTCAATGAGTACCTGTGGTTGCAATGGCATTTCATTTGAAAGGGTAGGTTTCCCTACTCTTTGGCAGCTGTCACACCTTTTGACATATTGTTTTGCATCTTTGAAGAGGAAAGGCCAATAATATCCTAAAGAGAGGATTTTATAGGCCGTCCTTTTGTCTGCAAAGTGTTCGTCGCATGGTTCATCATGACATGCCTTAAGAATATCAAGCATTTCATCTTCCCTGACACATCTTCTGATCACAAGATCTGGCCCTGTTTTAAACAATTCGTTAGAAATCCATGAATATTTTGAACTCTCCTGAATAATTTTTCGTTTTTCTCTTGGAAATAAATGTGAAGGTAGTTTCCATGTAACCAAATAGTTAGCAATATCTGCATACCAAGGGGTCTTAATAGTTACTGCAAACAAGTATTCATCAGGAAACTTATCCTCTACAGGAGAATCTTCTTTAGTATTCTGAATCCTAGACAAGAAATCGGCTACTGTATTTTGTTTTCCTGGTCTATCCAACACAGTAATATTGAATTCTTGCAAAATTAAGAGCCATCTTGTCACTTTGCCATTAGTAACAGGTTTGTTCATTAAATATCTAATTGCAGAATGGTCAGTATGAATAAAAGTTTCATAGCCTGTTATGTAATGTCTAAACTTATTAATTGCATGAACAATGGCTAAAAACTCTTTTTCAGTCACAGTATAATTCAACTCTGTGGGAGTCAAATTTTTACTGGTATAATAAATGGCATAAGGAACTAAATCTTTTTGACCCAACACAGCTCCTAGAGCTGTATCTGAAGCATCCGTAGAAATATGGAAAGAGAGTTTCCAATTTGGTCCTCTCAAGATAGGTGCTTCAGATATTCTTGTTTTCAAAGTTTCAAAGGCTGATTGACAATCGGGATCCCATTTAAATTCACAGTCTTTTGTAAGCAGTTTGAAGGGTGGAGATGCTATTTTAGTGAAGTTTTCTATAAATCTTCTATAGTATCGAGTAAATCCTAGAAAACTTCTAACATCTCTTTGACAATTTGGAATAGGCAACTTGGAGATGACTTCAACTTTTGATCTATCAACCTTAATCCCATCTCCTGAAATATGATGCCCCAAAACAATCCCTTTAGTAAACATCATAAAGCATTTTTCATGGCTTAATGAAAGGTTTGTTTCTTTACATCTTATAAGAACTTTTTCCAATTTTTCTAATGCCTCTTCAAATGAATTACCATAAACTGTAAAATCATCCATATAAACCTCTACACAATCATGGATTAGATCAGAAAAAATTCCTAGTACTGCTCTTTGGAATGTTGCAGGTGCATTACATAACCCAAAAGGAATCACTCGATAGGAAAAAGTTCCCCATGGACAAGTAAATGTGGTCTTATCTTGATCTTCAGGTGCTACCTAAATTTGATTATAGCCACTAAAACCATCCAAAAATGAAAAGTACTTTTTACCTGCTAATGTATCTAATACCTGATCGATAAAAGGCAAAGGAAAGTGATCCTTGAAAGTTGCTTTGTTCAATTCCCTGTAATCAATGCATACCCTCCATTTACCATTCTTTTTAGGTACTATAACCAAAGGAGAAACCCATCGGCTATCTGAAATTGGATAAATGAAGTTTACATTGAGTAGTTTTTGGAGCTCTTCTTTCACTATCTCCTAAGATTTGGATTCATCCTTCTTTGAGGTTGTCTGATTGGTCTACTGTTTTCCTCAATATAGATATGATGGATGCAAGTCTTAGGATCAATACCTTTCATGTCAGTATACTCCCATGCAAATGCAGTAGAATGTTTTTGCAAGATTTTGATTAGTTCTTTTTGTTGTGACTTTTCCAAATGTTTGTTGATATTCAATGTTTTTTCTGGAAAAATCTCAATGGTAGAACTACCAAACTCTTCCATAGAGTAAAGAGACATTTGTCTTGATGATAAATATTCTATGTCAGATTCCAACTGAAATTGTGTGGGGTCATATTCTGAAAATGTCTCAAAATTTTCTAATGTGTTCAGAATTTGACTATCCTCACTGATTTCAGAAATGGTAAAGACAGGTTGTATAGTGTCCTCATCATCAACCCATTCATTGTCTCCTACTTCTGTGATTGCTTTTGTTGGAGGATACAAATTAAATTTCTTTGTCGAATTACCATTAGAAATGTACATATCCCCAGATCTACAACTAATAAAAACATCAGCTATGGCTAGCCAAGGTCTTCCTAAGATAAGTGGGTGCCCTCCTAGATTACTCTTGGGAGTCAAAATCATAAAATCTACTGGATATTCCCAAGAATATAAGGAGACTGAAATATCTTCTAATACACCATCTGGTTTAATAATTGATCGATCTGCAAGTTGCAGTAAAGTAGGTGTAAAAATAAGGTTAGGAAGTTTTAGCTGTTCCATAGTCTGTCTACTCATAATGTTGATAGCAGCCCCTAAGTCAATCAATGTGTTTGGAATTTCTATCCCATTTATATGTGTCTTGACAATTGGACGTCCTGGATCTACATACTTCTGCATGGTAATTTTTCCCATCATAATATCTGCAATTTTTCCTACCAGGTGGATTCTTCTTGTGTCTTTTGGTTTCCTTCCTGGTCTTTTGAAACTCAACTCCTTTATTGTTTTTGCTAGAATAGGAATCTCTCGAATGGCTTGTAGCAAGGGAATATTGATACAAACATTCTTTAATTCATCTAGAAAATCATAGTTAGGCAACAAGATTTGTTTTTCCACCCCCTTGTCAATTTGTAGTCTTTTAGGAAAAGGAGGTGTAGATGAAGATGCAGGTTGCTCAACTATAGGAGTTGTGGGTGTTAACTTTTCTTTTTCTTTTTGAATATTTGAGTTTTGAAGAGATACTTCTTCAGAACCCTTATTGGCTTCAAGAGAGTCCTCCTCAGAGGTATCCTATTCTAGGTCATCTATAGAAGGTTTTTCTAAAACTCTACCAGATCTGAGTTGTACATCATTGAGAGGAACAATCATATAGGTAGGAAATTGTTGTCCTTCTATCACCCACTACGCGAGATCCAGAGAGTTGGATCCTCTCACCTCTCCTGGACAAACCAATAATGAAATAGATGTCCATCACATATAGTTCCAACTCTTGGTACCCGATGAAAAATATTTTATGGTCCACATCCCATCTACTTATAAAATATTGGAGCAGCTCTAGTAGAGCTGTCAACCGGATGTTTTAAATAATTTCAAAAAACCGCAATTGCGCAATGCATTGACACAATTTTTGTACTGCAATGCTTGGTGGTCTTCCACCTCGTGGCCTCGTTCTTTCCATTCAATCTACATCTTTGAGGAAAACACTTGCAAAACATGTTTAAATGGCATTTTCAGAGCTTTCACCGGAATAAATTTGGAAATTATCCATAGAGATGGGTGGATTTCTTATTTCAAAATCCTTCTCGCGGCCAGTGCGAATGTCCGAATTAATTCGATGTTGGTGGCGCGTTGCCTTAATGGGCTAATCGTGACCAATGTGACCCTGATAGCTCAAAATCAAGTTGATCATGAGCGATTTTGAGGCTTGAAATCCTCCCCCCAATATCCCTATTTATAAAACTAAATGATAAATGAATGGAATTAAAATGAAGAGGAGGCTTAGAGCTCTTACCTGATGCTGACATATCGATGAATGGTGCCATGGATCAGCTGCACCACTTATTTGAAATTCTGATGGAAAATGGAGATAATGCTCTTCTCAAAATAGAAAGGTGAAAATGATTTTTTTTTTGGTATATTTATAGATTTATGAAAAGTTTGCGCCAATATTTTAATATTTTTCCTCAATATCAACGATGTTTTCCATTTTTGTGCAGTAACAGGACTTTCACACTGTTGGTTGTTATTTCTAATGCAAAAGAGTTGTATTTTATCTCTTTTTCTAGCTCGGTAAACATTCTGAAAAAGGAACCACCCTAGAGTCAAATTTCAACTCTTTTCTGACTCTCGAAAAATGAAAATATTGTTGAGTGCTTGTCATTTCAAACTTAATAAAGTGAATGAATTGACGTGATCTTAGTATGTGTTTACCCCTTTTTCGGGCCGAGATTTACTATTTACAAAAAGGAATACCTTGATCGAACATGGTCAAGAGGTTCTCTCAAATATTTTTTCCTACCTTTTCGGATTCAAGAGATGATTTACGAAAAGGGAGATGATGGAGTTTCCTTTTTGTTTCTTTTCAAACTACTTAAACATGAAAAGTCACTGAGTCACCCTTTCATTGGACTCGTTAAAGATTAAATGACAAAAGACTTGTCACCATGACGAGACTGAGTTTCTCCTTCCTAGGGCTCGTTAAACTTACTAGGACAGATTCATTCAAATAATAAACTTACATGCTCATCATATACTATCCTCTTCATGATGGCTATAAAAAATAAAGAGGTACTCGTTGGCAATAACGGGGGAAAATTGAAAGTGAACATCCTATTTGTATTTTGGGCAGCTTTTTTCTTTTGAACATGACACTCATCTATAGTTCGTGTTGGGTTGGGGACATCATACATTCCTCACTTTTCCTCCATGGGTTCGAGAAATCAATTTTCCTCTCATTTGATTACCAAATTTTGTCAACATGACCTCTGATCTTATTTGAGTCAAATGTTGCCACACTTCGGAGTCGTGTCACTAATTTAATTAAGAGAAGTCCTTTTCGTCAAAAATCCTTTGCTTATATGAAATCCTCTATTATAATCTTGAATCACTCATATCATCTTAAGATACTTTTTGTTTCATGTCGATGATGTGGGAATCATCATGGACCTCCTTCGATGAATCACTTCCTGTCGACTTCAGCTCATTATCTGGGAAGGTAATTTAGAGACTTATTTCAGTACCTTGGAGCTTGCATGCCTCAATGGCAAGTTCTTCGGGTTTGACGATAGGTTCACATGATTGGCCTTCTATCGAATGATTATGCAAGTGTTCAACTTCAACACATTCATTCACACTTGTAGATTGTGTTGTTGTACCTTTAGTTCCATCTTCATTATTGGTGGTCTCTCTCGTGCCTATTAACGATTTCCATCATTGACCGGTAATCAGGTGGTTTCTACCATGTTCGACACCAACACATTAATTCGCATGGCTAGATTCGTACATTGGGTTGATTGAGATCATGGTGAAAACCCTGGGTCACATTTGATTTTTTATCCAGGCTGTGGGGATTTATTGAGTATTCATGATTGTATACATGATCCTATCTATATGGATGACTGTGTCCATACATAGATCCATTTCTATGATCTCTTTATATGGATTGTCGTGACCATGTTGTGGGTTCATGTGTTATATGATGCCTAGTGCAAAGTCATGTGGTTAGGCATATTCTTACCATAAATGTCATATACTATAATATGTTTGATTTGAAAGGTCTGCATTCCTTGCCTTGGTTCATAAAGCATTTCAGCCATCACTCCCTGTTCTACCTTCATGCTTTAGGGGGCATCTGTTACACATTAATTTTTCACCATGCTCATTTTCCCATCCTTGATCCTGAAATTCCCTGTGAAATGTTTCCACCATGAAGAAATATGTTAAGACATCCCCTGAAGATCCAAAGAAAAATTCCTTGGAAGATTACTGAAGAAACATGGTAAAATTTCTAGTTTCCCGGGTCAGCGTGTTTCTTGGTGTCATGCTCGTATTGATGTCATATTCACATCTCTAGCTTAGTGTTGCTAGCACCCTTGTTTCTTGGAAAACCCTGTTGATCCCTTTTTGGCAGTGTTTCCTCAAATGGAGGAGAGGCTTCAACCTCTATAATCTCTAGGGTGGCGAGTTGGTTGTTAAACGATGGTGATAGGGTCGAACTCTATGATTTTAGGGCTTGGATCTCATCCATGGGGGTTTATCCCTTATAAAGTGGGCCTTCCTCATCCTTTCATGGGCTCCCAACCTCTTCTCCCTTCCTATAAATTCATATCCCTCATTCCCACAATTTTAGAGCTTGGTTGGTCATTATCGGGCTAGTCTGAACTCCCGTTCCCTTGCATCCTAGCATTTTGATAACGCTTAAGGGTTCGGGAGAAGGAATTGTTTAGAGCTTCAGTGAGGGACTCAAATTTTAACCAAAGGAGGCCTCCAACACCAAGTCCTGGGTTGTAAGCTCTCTTTTTTATATTCATCAATAAAAACATTTGATGTTTTCTTTCTATATTTGTCTAAATTTCATTTATGAAAATATTATGGTACTCCTTGATCTACTAGATAGCTAATTTTATGATTATTATGTATTTTATTACACTTTTTGTTTCCTCTTGATCATCCACAGGTATTCACGTGCCATCAGTAGCAAGGAGCGAGCCTAAAAGGATTGTGGATCAAGGTCATCATCAATGCATTCAAGCGTAGCATTAGGAAAAAGGTACTTATGTCTCTTTTTTGTCGCATTGTAAATGTTATTTAAGAGAGATTTGAATTAGAAAGTATCTCGTGTTGCTAGACCCACTCTAGGGCTAGAGAGATCGCCTCTGTCCACAGAGGGGATTTATCTTGACAACTATTTCCAATTTCACTGTTTCTTGTTGAAAATTTCAACTGATAGCTCGAATTACATTTCCCTGAGAGACCGGATGAAAACAATCTTGGAAGACAAGATATTGAAGGAGTTCATTGATAAGGACATCTTGAAACCATGTCTAACTGATGCACACGATCTAGCATAGTGGAATAAGTGTGTAGCAAAAGTGAGGAGGATTCTACTAGAATGTGTTCGAGATCATATTGTCTCGAACCTCCATGGAAAGGAAAATCCATATGTAATGTGGAATGCCTTGACAGACTTGTTTCAGAACAAAAACGCCCACAGGAATTTGGCACTAAAGGACAAGCTCAGAAAAATCAATATGGAGAAGGGCGACACAATACCACAATACTTGAGTGTAATGTTCCCATTTTAGCACATGGATAAATGGAACATTAGAATTTTGATTCTATATTATTGCAGCTAAATAAATGGGTAAGGAGGCCCATGATTATGGAAAACATCAATAAAATCCCTCACAATATGAAAGAGGAGCATTATTGGAGCTTGTTTGCACATTCCATGTGTGAAAAGGGTTAATTGCTAAGAGGGCTAGGTCATGTTGACCAAGTCAAACTGCGCAATAGATAGAGGTGTGGCTTGCTTGGGAAGCCTACGAAATTGCATGAGGAGGAGAAAACCCTAATGTGTGGGGTCCATGGCTAAGGAGCCTTCATTGGCATAAAAGGAGGGGAAAGCAACCATTTTGAGCTAGCTTGATATTTCAAATTTCTTTCCACAGTTGCACACTGTGATAGCTTTGCTTTTCAGCACAAGGGATTTCTTGTTCAAGAATTCCCTCCCTTCTTGAGAAGCTCTTGAAGGTTTGATCTTCATACTCTCCACATCTTGGCTCAAGGCCAGAGCTATTCCTTTCAGTGCAGTGATTCTTGCAGCAAGAGCCATTTTGTTGTTGGGGTTGTAGTGGAGGTTCTCACATCATCCTTCTGGAGCTCAGATTTTAGAGGAGGAAGCTCTTATGCATCCAGGAGATCATTAGGGGAGATATCAACTCCATTTCTCATATCTTGGTAGGAGGCCAATCTCTACCCATCACCTACAGTGTCGTTCCTCTCCTTGACTGCGCTGTTCTTGAGTGCAATTTCAGAGAGGGGTTGCACCAGCATTTTGGCGAGTGAGATATTTGGTGAAAGGATCAGCCTTTCATTCTAGATTTCCATTGGAGGATGTATACACATTGATGCAGCATTATTCAACCATCTCCTTCATGTTCTCATTTTAGAGTTGCAGCTGCTCTAGCAACTCCGACATTTTTGCAGATTTTCCATTTTGTATGTATTGTAGCCAATCCCTTTAGGGATTGTTTATTATAGTTTCCAGGGGTTGAGATCCATCTCCCCCTTCTTTATTTGAGCTTATTATTGCCATATATTCATTGTATCATCATTTTGCAGCAGTCTTCCTTCAGTGACTGCGCAGTCATAGTTGGGCATAATATATGTAGCAGTGTATTTCATGTTCATTATACTTGTGTCTATGCTTCAGCTTGAGTGAACACTTCCTCAAGATACTGTACACATTCATGCTACCATATTATCAATGAGACGACTATGAGGGTTTATTGCATTTCTAAAGTTTATGCATTCACTGTTATTTTCCAGCTCATGTTTATGTATTGCTATAGCTCATCTCTTTGAGCAAGATCTTCCTGAAGGGAGAAATATCTACATAGCTATAGGCAGAGTCTGAGGAAGGGCCAGGAAGCATCCGGTTATCATACTCTCTTTAGAGGTGAAATAACTGGTAAAATCCCTCTCAACCCATCTCTGACATAGCCTTGTTAATATTTCCGACAAAAGGATTGATTCAACGGAGAAAAAACTATTGATTTCCATTTCGGGATATTACAGTGGTATCATAGCATCGAACTTGGCACAGCCTGTGAAGTTTGAATTTCAGAAGCAGAGAGGCCAAGGATGAAGAAGATGAGTTTACTCTCATCTATTTTCAGATCCAGAAGAGACTTCTCCAAAGAGGTCAAGAAAAATGAAGGAGGAGAAGAGCAAGGACCATGCACTTCCTATTCTCACAGAGAAGCAGAGCAGAAGCATGGAAGACACTTGGAATTCGAAATTGTAAGTGAGTACCTAGCTGAATACCAATCAAACCCTAGATTCTTCCAAGAGACTTTATCTTTCTCACAGTTTATCCAGAAGAAAGAAGAAGAAAGACCCCACAGCCACGGGATGATGAGAGGCAATAGATTTATATTGTCCACATTTGATGGATCACTCACATGTGCAGCAGAAGTTTGGGAAAAGAAGCTAGAGGCCTTTTCCCTGCTACATTCTATAGTAGACAAAGAGGCAATAGAAGTTGCAGTGCTAGACTTAGAAGGTGAAGCAAAGATTTGGTGGATCAGCCATCTAGACCATGCAAGGGTTTCAAATCTTGTTGAATTTTCTAAAAGATTGATCACTAGATTTGGAAAAAAGAGGGAGGAGCCCTCACCACCATTGGATGAGGCATGTACCAATGATGTTGATACCATGGAGGAGCAACCTTCATCTTTAGCAGTTTGGGAGGCCAACACTCATGGGGAAGCAACACTTTCAGCCTTGCAAGGAGCTTCCAAGTTTCACCAAGTTATGATGGGACATACATTTTTTTTCATTTCAGCAAACAACTTGGATGGATCTACATTATTGCATGCATGTGACTTAGAGCAGCAAAATAATACTACACTATACAAGAGCAGTGATGCAAAGGAGATCTCACAGAAAGATTTCAATGGAGGTGCACTCCCACACTTTTTGGAGTGCAAGGTTCTTCAACAGTTGGAGGAGGGTTTTTCCTTCTCACAGGAAAAAATAGAAGATGGGGGACATCTTCAGATGGATAGCTTCTCTCATGAATGTGGTGGACATTCCTTGTGCCACACATATCATGATGGGAGGTTTTTTCCTACCAACTATTTGGATCCTCATAGGGTCTCATTGATCCTTGAGAAGACTGCATTTCAAAATCCCATGAAGTGCAAAGGCAGAGGTTTGATTTGGGATGAGGGTAGTCCTCAAGGGAGGAGCACCAGGTTGAAGGAAGGAAGGAGACATACACACATTTCTGAGTGGATGTGGTGGAAAAGGAGCAAGGGGCTAGTGAGCCACTTGTAGATTTATGATACTGGGCAACAAGAGGCTTGGCTGCGCTGGTTACTCTTGAAGGAGTTTGGCCATCACTTGGCATGCTCTCTTTCTAAGAGAAGGTGGAGGCAACAAAAGATTTTGTTGCTTGGGTGGTGTTGGAGAGAGTAAAGGCATATGTGCTCTCACATGATGTACAATGTTTCAGGAGTAGGAGATGGCACTATCATGGTGCAAAGGTGATACTCCTTGGCTTTATATGTTCAAGAACTGCTTCCACCTTGGGAGAGATTCCATATTTGCAGCAGCATTTTTGGATTGTTGCCCATTTATATTGAGGGAGCTGAGGGCAACATCGCAGTGCTATCCAGAGACTATCTAGTGCCTCATGTAGAGGAAGGAGGAGCTTTTTCTCCAAGGAGAAGGACTCTTGCATCCTTGCGAAAAAGTCCCCAGGATCTCATGCATGGAGATCAAGGCACACATGTGCCATTGTTGAAAAGGTGTATCACTATCGAGACACGTGGAGGAAGTAGGGAGAAGGCCCAACATCTTGAGATGAGAAGTACACATCCATACTCATGGTTGGAGGATGATGCACCTAATAGGGTGATTGGATTGCGCAGTGCAAGAATGGACAGACTTGTTCATCCATATATGCATTCACCCCTTGAGGATGATGTCTCACTGCATGGAGACATTCTGCCAGGGAGACCACTAGATAACCAGCTGATGGGAGATGCTTCACATGTTGGGGAACCACTCATTGTTTTCATAGGAGTGGAGACCTTGGAAGACAACTTCATAGTGCAGAGAGTCTTGGGTAGACTCAAGAAGGAGGGGGCCATTCCCTCAATATCATTTCCACCCACTTTCATCTTAGATTTTTTGTTGTGGTAGAAGCAGTAGGGGAAGGTTAGAAGCCTTCCAATTTGCATCTTTGGCATGAGAAATGTCAAAGGAGGAGATGAACATATGAAAAATTCTCTTCATGAGGGATCATCAGCGCTGTCACTATGGAGGATGGATCCATGTGGGAGCTCCGGATTGCTGGTGGAGTATTCCCATGATCATTTTTATTACATGATATTGACAAATCAGCATATGAGGAGATGCATAAATCATGTGCAGATGGAGGAGTCAGCACAACCACCTCTTCTCTCTTTGAGGATGAGGGGAGACTCATTTTTGAGCCACTCCATTTGTATGAGCAGGACTTATGGTAAGGGAATTGTTTATTTGCATGATGATTTATATGTTCATCCCTTAACCATATATGTATAGGATGTTGCTCCAATGAGGGGCATTCTTCTTTTTGGAACCCCTGGTCTACTTGAGGCCATGAGCACTATTGGTGACCACTCCCTAGGAGGACTTGGGGAGGAAGTGTATTTTGGAGGACCTACTCACCTTGTGTCATATATCATTCACTTCCTCCATACATTTGAGGAGAGTCGGGCAACAAGCAAGTGGTTGAGAGGCCACACCTTTTGTCATACTCTTATGTAGTTGAGGGTCAAACTACATTGGTTACAGTTGAGGAACCATTGTCTTTCTCCCTTGCTACATATGACAGCAAGCATGGTTTTCATTATGGTTCATTATAATGTTGATGTCTTTGTATTTGATGGGAGCATGATTGGGGGATTGGCACATTGGTTGGATGTGTCCCTTGGGGGAGGAATCTCCCACATTATTTGCATTGCATGTTCTAATGGGAGCATGAGAAGACATGTGGCCACTACATCAACACATATGTTTCCATTTGAGGTGAGCCATATGATTGATTAGATGCCATATGGCGATGACTACCAACTCATCACATATGAGATGATTTTGGACAACATGTTTCATAACACTGGAGAAGAGATCTTTGGAGGTCTAGTCTTCATCTTGCCACTGGAAGGCAACTTTATTGTAGCCCAAGATAAACATATACTCTACACTTATCCTAAGTGGAGAGGAGGACAGCGTGGGGTAGACTACTTTGTCTACCAAGATCAGATTTTTAGCCCGCCTATATTGTAGGAGCCAAAGGTGGAAGATGATTGTCAGGAGTTTCCATGTTGGGAGGTAACTCAATTTTTATGGATAATTTCTTGGGGGATGGAGGATCTACATGAGGAAGATATTCCTCAACATATTTCAGACTCCATGCCTTGGGTGGAGATTCTTCAGTTCTATCCTTGCAGTTGCTTGAGGACAAGCAACATTTGGGAGGGGAGGACTGTAATGTTCCCATTTTAGCACATGGCTAAATGGAACATTAGAATTTTTATTTTATATTATTGCAGCTAAATAAATGGGTAAGGAGCCCATGATTATGGAAAACATCAATAAAATCCCTCACAATATGAAAGAGGAGCATTATTGGAGCTTGTTTGCACACTCCATGTGTGAAAAGGGTTAATTGCTAAGAGGGCTAGGTCATGTTGACCAAGTCAAACTGCGCAATAGATAGAGGTGTGGCTTGCTTGGGAAGCCTATGAAATTGCATGAGGAGGATAAAACCCTAATGTGTGGGGTCCATGGCTAAGGAGCCTTCATTGGCATAAAAGGAGGGGAAAGCAACCATTTTGAGCTAGCTTGATATTTCGAATTGCTTTCCACAGTTGCACACTGTGATAGCTATGTTGTTCAGCACAAGGGATTTCTTGTTCAATAATTCCCTCCCTTCTTAAGAAGCTCTTGAAGGTTTGATCTTCATATTCTCCACATCTTGGCTCAAGGCCAAAGCTATTCCTTTCAGTGCAGTGATTCTTGCAGCAAGAGCCATTGTGTTGCTGGGGTTGCAGTGGAGGTTCTCACATCATCATTTTGGAGCTCAGATTTCAGAGGAGGAAGCTCTTATGCATCCAGGAGATTAGTAGGGGAGATTTCAACTCCATTTCTCATATCTTGGAAAGAGGCCAATCTCTTCCCATCACCTACAGTGCAGTTCCTCTCCTTGACTGCGCATTTCTTGAGTGCAATTTTAGTGAGGGGTTGCACCAGCATTTTGGAGAGTGAGATCTTTGGTGAAAGGATCAACCTTTCATTCTAGATTTACATTGAAGGAGGTATACACATTGATGTAGCATTATTCAGCCATCTCCTTCATGTTCTCATTTTAGAGTTGCAGCTGCTCCAGCAACTCCGGCATTTCTACAGATTTGCCATTTTGTATGTATTGTAGCCAATCCCTTTAGGGATTGTTTATTATAGTTTCCAGGGGTTGAGATCCATCTCCCCCTTATTTATTTGAGATTATTATTGCCATATCTTCATTGTATCATAATTTTGCAGCAGTCTTCCTTTAGTGACTGCGCCGTCATAGTTGGGCATAACATGTGTAGCAGTGTATTTCATGTTCATTATACTTGTGTCTATGCTTCAGCTTGAGTGAACACTTCCTCAAGATCTTGTACACATTCCTGCTACCATATTATCAATGAGAAGACTATGAATGTTTATTTCATTTCTGAATTTTATGCATTCACTGTTATTTTCCAGCTCATGTTTATATATTGTTGTAGCTCATCTCTTTGAGCAAGATCTTCCTGAAGGGAGAAATATTTACATAGCTATAGGCAGAGTCTGAGGAAGGGCCAGGAAGCCTCCGGTTCTCATCCTCTCTTTAGAGGTGAAATAACTGGAAAAATCGCTCTCAGCCCATCTCTGACATAGCCTTGTTAATATTTCCGACAAAAGGATTGATTCAACGGAGAAAAATCTACTGATTTCCATTTCGGGATATTACATTGAGCAAGTTCACCCAATGTCGAAGATGATATTGGGAGTGTTGGTGTTACAATTGCATGATGTGGTCAGCCTAGCACTTCTAGGCCTTCCCAAGAGCTGGCACAACTACCAGGATTCAGTAAATGGGAGGGAGAAGATACCAAAGTGTGAGCGTTTGTGGTTCGACTTTGTGCAAGAAGAGATAAGGTGAAACACTAGATATGGGACCTCATCCAAAGAAGTGGAAGAGGATTTTTCATTAGTGAGCAAAGAAAATAAATCCAAGGGAAAGAAGTCCAAAGGAAAAGAGGGAAAGAAGAAAGACTTGTCCAAAATAAAATGTTTTCACTGTCACGATTTTGGGCACTATGCCATAAAATTTCCACAGAAGAAGGCAAGCAAGAAGGAGCATGCAGTAGCAGCAGTAGGTGAAGCTCTAGCTTCAAAATTCAAGCTTGATTTCACTCTCATTGCATGCATGTCAAGCACTATAATGGGAATAATGTGGTATCTAAACAATGGTGCCTCATTCCATATGACGGGGAATAAAAATCTCTTCAGTGACTTGGAGAAGAAAGACCTCAAGAAGAACATAGAGTTTGGAGATGATGGGAGGTATATAGCAACTGATATCATAAAATTGATTTTCATAGGTATTATATCTCCCCTCTCAGAATCATATATGTATTCTTTGTTTCAGGACTAAATAATAATCTTGTTTTCATTGTGGTATTGGAATATCATGGCGACAATGTGATATTTAGCAAAGAGAAGGTTTTCCTTAGTCACATCACCACAGGACGGGTGAAGCAGATCAATGTGCGAATAAAGAACATGTATGCACTTGAGGTACAAGATGCATGCAAATCCTTGAGTGTTGGAACAAGGTCCCATAACTGCATTTTTGGTCTAGTTTTGTAATATTTAGTCTAGCGCATGGGTTTTTGGGCATGTCAAAGCCCCCGATGAATTGTAAAGGGTCAAAGGGACCAAGTGTCCGCAAACCACAGGTTGCAGACCATAGAGTAGCGTAGGCTAAGATGTTATAAATAGATAGATAAATTGAGTCTAGAGGGAGGCTAAGTGGTGATTAAGCTTGGATATGAACTTGTGGATATTTTGTGTCGATTGTTAGGGTAAGGGGTCCTGCTGGCTGTGTGCGCAGAGACCTTGAGTCCTGCTGTGTGCGGATCCCGATGGCTGTGTGCATGGGCTAGTAGATAGAGTTTGTAAGTTGGATCTGGATACGAATGAATGAGAAGACTTTTTTGTGATATTTATGTGTTTCTGTGTTATGATTATCAACTATTATATTGGTTCACTGAATACTGACGATGTACTAATGCGCACGTGGATGTGATATTATGAATGCGTAGATCTAGTTTAAATACTCTGCTCAAGTTACATGTTATTTATGATCTATGCTTTTTTGATATACTGTTAAGAGTCTCTTCATTAGGGCTTCTCCTACGGAGGTCTGTTAGATCTGAAGGGACCCACTTCCATTCACCTTCTCTCTCTCAGGGTGCATAAACCTGGTTCCAACACCCTCCCATACTACTTTGGGTGAGACCTTGACTTGCACAAGTAGGCCATTGCCAAAAGGGCCAGCAGTACAGGGGTTTGTTGGCAAACCTTAAAATTGAACCTCGGTTAAGACCCCTAAATCCAACAAATGGTTTCATTGCCGGGACCAGTTTCATTTTGAAAGAGAGATCAGGTAATGCCATGGGGTCATTGGCAGCCATTGAAGCCGGATCTTGAGGACTGTTTCAAAAAACAGATTCAGAATTTTTCCCTAAAAGAGAATAGAAGTAAGAAGCTATCGACTGAACAGTAGAAAAACAAGTACATTTTTAAAGAAGTGCATGAAATATTCTTCGTACCTTTCGCACATGAATTGCAAGAGTGGCAAGCATGATTGGCGGAGTTCCAAACCTGCTGGAAAGACGATAAGGTCACACAGTGAACCCCTGAATTAATCCAACAATTGGAAAATACTGATAAAAATATCACCAGGACTATAGACCACTGGGTTGATAGTATTTTGGGAGGATTCGTAACAGAATTTGTAGTTGATCAGTTTGTGTCATATTTGGAAGTAGAGCGAAGGTTCTTCAAAGGATTTAAAGGTAAGTTCCTGCAAACCCTGTCACTGTTAATTAAGATTCTATTGAGTGAAAAAGGTGTCCTGTGTACCCACACCGAGTGAATGACCTCCGACCAGAGTGGAAGCACAACACAACGCGGTAAATAATACTCGGTTAATCAAGAAGGAGATATATCAGTATACAATCCCTTAAGGGAATCACTTGATTTTAACCAAGGTGGGGCTACGCAAGTTGGAACTAGCCCCCTGGCTACACCAGCATCAAACCCATGCAAGGGTAATAATTCTCTTGCCCCACCTCCGCCATCACCTGAGGATGATATGGCTACGCACATGAAACTACCTACCTTTAAGGTTGTAGGAGACAAGGATATGGATCAATTCTGGTTTGTTTTAGAGTCTGTATGGACTGCGCAAAACATTAATAATGACGTTGTCAAATGAGCGCAGCTATCCATAGCCTTTGAAGGAAGGGCCTTGGACTAGTTTATGGGATACATTGGTCAACACACGAATGCATCAATACAAAATATTAAGGATGCCCTAAAGCAACAGTTTCGAAAGCCTAAATCGTACTCTCAATGTGTAGTCGATGTGAAGGAATTCAAACAGGGACCTACGGAGTCCGTTTGGGAAGCTGACCAACGATTTAAAAAGGCCATCAGTTATGGGGGATTTCTCTACGAGGATAAATAACACAAGAAATGGTTTATCGCCATGCTATTGCCACATCTACGTGGACCTATGGGACAACAGAAGATCACCTCCCAGGAAGAAGCTCTAGAGATTTCCATGAAGTTAGAAGTTGCACCAAGATATGACACTCAGTTCATGGCAGTAAAGATCCAGAGCCAGCTAGAGGAAATGCACTTAGAAATTTAGAACTTACGGAAGGAATGAGGTAAGGAAGCTAGCCTAGATATCTGGTGCATACGCTGTAGGGTGTCAGGCCATTCTAAGGATCAATGCCCTTTGTTGTTGGATTATATGCAGGCTGGGGGGCTTAGTCCTCTATGCCCTAGGGAAATGGCTAGACCTAGTAGCCCCATGCTATGGTGTGCTGAGTGTCGGGTAGCAGGAAGACATGACACAGATTACTGCCCATGGTTAGGTGCCTATGTTCCAGAACTGAAACACCAGTGGTGCAGATTCTGCTCGTCTATGGGTCATGACGAACAAAACTGCCGAACACTCGACCTCATGGTAGATAGGGGAAACATATACAGGGTATAGGCAGACCCCTCATCACCACAATCTCCTTCTGGGTGGGGTGGATCCCCTGCAAGAGGAAGGGGAGGAGGGAGAGGGGGGAGTGCAGCCCGAGGATGTGGAAAATTGATTTGCTACAACTATGGGGACGTGGGACATTATGCAAGACACTACTTGAACCCTACACACCAATCCTGTCGATTGCAGGAATTTCGGCCATGTCATTGAAGACTACTTGATGCTTATAGAAAAAATGCAGGAAAAAAAATAGACACCCACCCATAATGTACAATGGGTCAAGGCAGAACCATGGGATGATGGACCAAGTATCAAGGTGATAACGTGCAGCGACATGGCCAGCGGAGGGGCTGAGGAAAAATATGCGTCTGAACCATTGATCAGGAGGGCCGTCGAGAAATAGGAAAGATTGGATTTTAAAAAGGAGAATGAAACCTTCATGGAGGCTTGGAAGGAAATGGCCAAAGACAAAGTATCTTCTTCAAAAATTATGGTAACTCCAAAAGCTGACGAAGGAGTTAAACCATTCCTTTAGGCATGTATGAAGCTGTTGCACAACCAGAAGGCAGTAGAGAATCTTCATGAATTAATAGATAGCTACACAAAAAAGGCTGCCGCACAAATAGAGGTTAAAACTAAGAACAGAAAAAGGACTGGTAGGGAGATGCGCATGATTGAACAGATTGGAGACTACGAAATGGACCAAGTCATCGTTGACTTATGGTCAGACGCAAATGTCTTGCCCAAGAAAACCTAGCAAATAATGGGAGAACCTAAGCTGGAATGGTATACTATTCAGTTACGGATGGCTAATGAGTAGAATATCATCCCACTGGGATAATTGAAAAAGGTTGTAGTAGACATTGCAGGTGTTAAATTTTATGCTGATTTTGAGGTAATCTAGATAGTGGATGACGTAGATCCTCACCCCGCACTCTTAGGCATGGATTGGGCTATTGACATGGGAGGTATCATTAACTTAAAAAGGAGGAGCATGATATTTGAAAGTGAAGGTACACGGGTGATAGTCCCTTTCTATCCAGCAAAAGGTGAGTGATACACTGAACCAATACAAGAGGAGAAGGATGTTGATGACATCTACAAGCTGACCGCTAAGGACGATGATTGGATCAACCCCAATATTGATGGTATGCTATGCTAGCAAAAAGAAAATGAATGCTTATCTGACTCAGATGGAGAGATAGAAAATTGGCAGGACAGGTTGCATGATGTATCTGCGCTGCGGTGTCTTAATATCACAAAGACCTTCCGATGCATCTCCTCAAAGGTAAGAGAACTTGCTTTGATGATTTTGGTAATGTTAAGGATTTTATTAAAGCAATTGAAGCAGATGTCCCTAAAGAATAGAGGTTTTGGGCCCTTGACTTGGCTATGTGCGTGACCCCCACGTGAAGGTGGGAAACCCATAAGAGAGATTTTTAGGACTGGGGGGAACATCAAAAGATGATGATCCTTCGATTTGACCCTCTAGTCGACCCACTGATGGAACTCTTCTCAGGACAAGGGGATTCACACAAGCACTTGGCCCTCTTGATGGAAGTATGGAAAACTAAAACACATGGAATGAATGGGTCCATATGTTTATTCACACATTGGGACCGATCCCCACCACTTGGTATTTGGATGCAAAACCACACCAACGTACCTGTCACTGGGGTACAATGGCTAAGGATTTTGTAATGACATTTGGATTGGTAGGAGGAACTGATAAAATTGATAAAGCCCTACAAGATATAGATGCTCTGGTCTTTAATGAGTCCCTCCCTAAGCAAGAGTGTATTGCGCCATCCTGGGACACACAGATGCAGGACATTGTCAACTATAGAAGCTTGTAAATAGAAGACTGTGATGAGGACCCCCAGAATATCACTATCCCAGAGTCAGAAGGAGAACGTGCCATTTCATGACCTTTGTTGCAGGCAGTTGATGTTACCAAACCATTGAAACTGAAGGAAGTCAACATTGGCACGAAGGCGCAACCCAAGATGGCCAAGATTGGGGATTATTGGGAGAGTGACACGGTAGGAAAAATTGTGGAACTACTGACTAAATATCAGGATCTATTCCCCACAAAGTTCTCAAAACTCAAAGGGATTGTTGGGGAGATGGGTGTTATGAGGATTACCTTGAAACCGGATGCGCGCCCTGTCCAACAACATCCCTATCGCTTGAACACTAATTATAAACAGAAATTCAAGGAGGAAATTGAGAAGATGGTGGCCGCAGGTATCATTGAACCGGTGGAAAAGTCATATTGGGTAAGCCCTATGGTAGTCTAGGGAAAGAATATTAAAGGAGAGATAAGTATCTGCGTAGACCTACACAAGTTAAATGATTCCTGCGTACATGATCCCTTCCCCACAGCATTCTCCGACGAAATTGTGGATAATGTGGGAGGTCAGGAAGCTTACTCGTTTACTGATGGATTCTCAGGGTACCATCAGATCTACATAGCGCCTGAAGATTGCAGCAAGATAACCTTCGCGACTGAATGGGGATCATTCCAGTACAATTTCATGCCATTTGGACTAAAGAATGCCCCTACCATCTTTTCACACGTAGTTCTAGTAGTATTCAAGGAATTAATTCATAAGTTTTTGGAAGTCTATTTCGATGATTGGACAGTTTTTGGTTTAGTAAAGAACCATGTGTCAAACCTACGCATGTTGTTGGATGCCTGCAGGAAACACCAAATTTCACTAAACATCAAGAAATGCATATTTTGTGTCCCATTTGGGATTCTATTGGGACACGTGGTGTGTCAGAGGGGATTGATGGTTGACTCATCCAAGATCGTGATTATCATCAATTTGGAAGTCCCCACTACTGAGAAACAGTTGTGCTCCATCCTAGGCCACACCGGTTACTATAGGAAGTTTATTCAGGGGTACGCTTTGATCATCGCCCTGATGGAAAAGTTGTTGAAGAATGATGTATATTTTTTTTGGGATGATGAGTGTCAGAAAATATTTGAGCTACTAAAGTAAAATATGGTAACTGCACCTATTTTTATATTCCTTTACTGGGAAAAGGTCTTTCATGTACATGTGGATGCATCAGGGATCACATTAGGAGCATTCTTAGCGCAACCTGGAGAAGGGTAAATCGATCATCCATTTGCCTTTGATAGCAGAAATCTCTCTAGTGCAGAACGTAACTGTTCTACCACAGAGCGTGAAGGGTTTGAAATGGCGTATTCCCTACAGAAATACCAGCACTATTTATTAGGTGGACACTTCAAGATGTTCACAGATCATTCAGCTTTAAAGTACCTGGTCAATAAGCTTGTGTTGGGGGGGAAGATCTCTAGGTGGTTACTATTGTTTCAGGAGTATGATTTTGAAATCATCGTGAAATCAGGGAGGTTGAACACTGGGCCTGATCACTTGTCTCGAATCGAGAATGGGGAAGAGCTAACTAACCAAGAAGGAGGATTACCTGATGCAAAATTTTTTTCTATCAAGGTGGTTGACGAGCACTTTGCAGACATTATTCATTTTTTGGCCACGGGTATGGTGCACGATGGATATTGAGTGCCACTAAAAAAGGAATTGGTTTCCCGCGCAGCTGATTTTACCATAATCAGGAGATAACTGTACAAGATAGGCACGGATGAGTAGTTGTGAAGCTATGTATTGGAACACGAAATACAAGCTATCTTGGGTAAGGCCCATGGAGGAATTGTAGGAGGGAATTATGAAGGAAAATCCACTGTGTAGAAAGTATTGAGGGCGGGGTTATGGTGGCCCACATTTCATAGTGATGCCCATGTGTACTGTTGGGTCTGTGACATGTGCCAAAAAACTGGAAAGTCCCCGCGTCGAGATGAGATGCACATGCAACCATAGATGGCTCTGTAAGTGTTTGAAAAATGAGCCATAGATTTTGTGGGAACCATCAATACCCCAGGAAAGAAGACAGGTGCCCGGTGTATCATCACTGCCACTGATTATGTAACTAGATGGGCGGAAGCAAAAGCTGTCAAGGATTTTACTGCGGATACTATTGCGCACTTCATTTTTGAACATATTCTCATTAGGCTTGGTTACCCGAATATCCTAATGAGCGACAAAGTTATGCATTTTTTTAATGAAACCATTGTATCTTTGACTGAGGAATTCTAGATCCACCATGCAAAGAGTACCCCATATCACCCATCGGTGAATGGGGTAGTGGAAGCTTTCAAGAAAATTCTGGAACATGCACTAACTAAGGTTTGTAACACTGACCGAAGAAATTGAGATGTGCGCATCCACTCGGTACTCTGGGCCTATAGGACCACATGTAAGAAGCTCACGGGAAAAACGCCCTTCAGGATGGTCTATGGGAAGGAGGCCGTCATACCTATGGAATACATTGTTCCCAGCCTGCGCATCTCATCTTTCACAAACATGGCGGAGCCAGACATCACGGAAGAACGCTTGGCACAGCTGGTGGCCCTGGAAGAAGATAGGTTCATTTCTCATTTCCACCAACAGGTTCAGAAAGATCGCGAAAAAGGTTGGCATGACCGACATATTCGGTAGAAGATCTTTAAAGAGGAAAAATTGGTATTACTTTACAATAGCCACTTTGCGTGACACCCAGGGAAGTTTTGTAAGCACTAGCTGGGACCATATATAGTGAAGGAGATTATTGATGGTGGTGCGGTCAGATTGTATACGCTGCGTGGAGATTCCTTGTTGAGGTACATTAATGGAATTTGTCTGAAACCCTATAGGGACAACCCAGTGCCGACCAAATGACTATATGGCCGGAGTTGCTGTGTAAAGGATGCTATGCATGCTAGTGTAGGTTTTAACCCTGAATAGAAATTATCTACACACGAATCTTATAATAGAAAATAAACAATAGCAAGAGCATAAAACATAAAACAGATAAACACAGAGATTTTCCCCTGGATCCCAAATCAGGACGACCAGCTTGATTTTTTTCATTATATTCCTTTTAGTGTTACAACACATATATATACATGCCGAAGCATACATAAACCCCAATCCGTAAACCCTGGATTAGAACATAACCATAGTTCCCTTGACCGGATCTACAAAAAATACCAGGGGCTGAAAACCATCGTACCCCAAAACCATGTGCAAAACCATGCACAAAACCATGGACACGGACTACCCACCGGAAATTAAGGACAAAAAATTTTCACCGAGGCGCTGCCCCGAACCCCGACAGGGGGGGCTACCGCCCCCCCTGTTGCGCCCAGCGCAAAGGGGGGGCTATCGCCCCCCCGCGCGTGCTTAGTCATGGAAATAATATAACACATACCCAACATTCTCCCACTTGTTGTTTTCTTTCCACAAGGGGCCACAAGAGAGCTTAGTCATTGGTCCAATTCTTCAACACCCATTGTTTCTCTACATCAAGAGAACTTCTGAGTGCTCACAGGCTTTTTTAATGCATCTGCAACATTCTTCAAAGTGTCCACTTTTACCAGCAACACCCTTTTAGCCTCAACCATATCTCTAACAAAGTGATATTGAACATCATTGTGCTTTGTCTTTGAATGATAAGCAGGGTTCTTAGCCAAGAAAATTGCACTTTGGCTATCACAGTCTATCCATATAGCTTGTTGTACCAACCCCATACTTGAACACAATCTCTGCAACCAAACTGCTTCCTTGCTTGCATGAGTGGCTGCTATGTATTCTGCCTCTGTAGTTGAAAGAGCCACTACAGACTGTCTTTTACTCATCCAACTGACTGCGCCTCCAAATAGTCTAAACACATACCCACTTGTAGATCTTCTTTGGTCCAGATCTCCAGCCCAGTCTGCATCAACAAAACCACGAATGTCCAACATTCTTTCCAATCCTAGTCTTCCCTGGTAGCACAAGCCATAATCAATAGTGCCACGTAAATATCTGAAAACCCGCTTCACTACTGTCCAATGCTCCTTCCCTGGGTTTGACATAAACCTGCTCAATACTCCCACTGCATGTGCAATGTCTGGTCTAGTACAGACCACTGCATACATCAGGCTACCCACTGCACTTGCATATGGAACACGGGACATATCCTCCTCTTCTTCTTGTGTCTTGGGACACAGTTCAGCAGACAACTTTACACCTACGGGAATAGGAACATTTACCGGTTTACTATCCTGCATATTGAACCTCTGCAATATAGTCTCGACATACTTCCTCTGGTTTAACCAAAGCTTCCTCTTTGCCCGATCTCTCTTAATTTCCATGCCCAAAATATAGTTTGCAGCACCGAGATCCTTCATGTCGAATTTGGAGAACAGTTGGGTCTTCAAATCTTGGATAATTTCTTTGTCATTTCCAATCAACAACATATCATCCACATACAAGACCAAATAAATAACATGGTCACCAATTAATTTAAAATAAACACAGTGATCCTCCTTGATTATGGTGAAGCCAAGTCCCCGTATATAGGTATCAAATTTCTGATACCACATCCTTGGTGACTGTTTTAACCCATATAGAGACTTCTTCAACCTGCATACTAGTTCTTTCTTACCCTTCACCATAAAGCCTTCAGGTTGCTTCATGTAGATCTCTTCTTCTAGATCCCCGTGAAGAAATGCTATCTTCACATCCATCTGTTCTATCTCAAAATCAAATGCAGCAGCAACAGATAAAAGTAATCTAATAGAAGTAACTTTGGCAACAGGAGAAAAAATATCACCAAAATCAATTCCCGGCACCTGGGAATAACCTTTCGCTACCAAACGAGCTTTGTATTTCTCCACCTTGCCTTATACATTCATCTTCTTCTTAAACACCCATTTACTCCCAATGGGCTTCCTTCCAGCCGGCAACTCCACCAGATCCCATGCATCGTTTTTGTGCAAGGATGCCATTTCATCAACCATGGCCTCCTTCCAGAGTTTTCCATCCTCTGAATCTACTGCCTCCTTGACAGTTTTGGGTTCATCATCAGTTATAGTTAAGGCAAAACCTGAACAGAAAGCAGATGGACTATACCTTTCTGGTTGCCTTCTTTCCCGAACTGATCTTCTCAAAGCTGGAGTTTGTGGCTCTTCATCTTATGAGTCTTCTTCTGTTGTAGAGTCTGATTCATCCTCCTTTAGCTCAAACTCTATCTTCTCAGGTTCCTTTGGTAGGACTTCATGTTTAACAACATCTTTCACTTCTATAAACACCACATCTCGGCTGTACACAACCTTCCTTGTTTCTGGGTTCCAAAGCTTGTAACCATTTAAACCATCCTTATACCCAATAAAGATGCACCTTTCAGATTTATTATCTAACTTGGTCCTTTTCTCCTTTGGAACATGTACATATGCATCACATCCAAATACCCTTAGATGTGAAAGAGAGGGTTTCTTACCAGTCCATACCTCATGTGGGGTCTTATCCTCCAACGCTGATGAAGGTGATCTGTTAACTAAGTAACATGTAGTCTCCACTGCCTCTGCCCAGAATTCTTTTCCTAACCTGGTACCACTAAGCATGCTTCTTGCCTTTTCCATCAGTGTTCTATTCATTCTTTCTGCAACTCCATTTTGCTGAGGTGTGTATGGAGTAGTCTTTTGTCGTGCTATACCACACTTCTTACAGAACTCTTCAATGCCTTTATCTTCTTCTCTGTCTGGTTTTCCACCAGAGCCTTAAATTATTTAAATTTTTAAAAGACTTAAGATTTCTTTCTCAAGAAATATATCCATGTATTCCTTGAGAAGTCATCTATGAATGAAACATAGTACATAGACTTTCCCAATGATGGAAATGACACAGGCCCAAACACATCACTGTGCACAAGTTCTAATATCTTGTTTGCCCTCTTAGCACCAGAAGGAAAACTCACCCGATTCTGCTTCCCATATACACAATGTTCACAGAAATCGAAATCCAGAGAGAAATTAGACATACCTTCTACCATACCATCTCTATGCAGTATCTGAAGGCCCTTCTCTCCAATATGTCCAATCCTTTGATGCCATAGCATGGTCTTTTCTCCAGAGACAGCTAGACTTTCCGTCCCACTTTCAGGAACCACAGAACTGTTACACCCATCAATAACAGTGCTACCTTGTAGCTTGTACAGAGTTCCAGCCCGAACTCCCCGCATTAATACCAGTGCTCCCCGAACCATCTTGCAGGCATCTTTCTCGAACACTGTTTTTACACCTGCATCATCCATCTTGCTTACAGAAATCAGATTTCTGGCCAATGTAGGAATATGCAGAACACCAGGAAGTGTTCTAATCCTTCCACCTTGCAGCTTCAGCTTGACCTTTCCACGTTCGACGATTCTGGCCTTCCTATCATCCCCTAGGAAGACATCACCACCATCATATTTCTCATACTCGCAGAACCACTCCCGATGGGGAGTGAAGTGAAAGGATGCACCTGAGTCAATCAACCATGACTCATGATCTACATATGTATTTGAAGAAGAAGCCAAATACACATCCCCACCTTCATCTGAGGTGGTTTTTGCCTCTGCAGAAGGAGCTTCATCAGATCCCTTTCCTTTCTCAGGAGCTTTAAATCTGCATTCCTTTTTGTAGTGTCCTTCCTTTCCGCATTTCCAGCACACCTTTACAAACTTTCCAGGAGATTCAGATCTCCCTCTAGATTTAGATCTCCCACTCGAAACCTTATTCTTGTTTCTGTTCTGGGACCTTCCTCGTACAGATAAGGCATCTCCATTCTGACCCTCCATATTTCTCCGTCTCATTTCCTCCGACAGCAAGGCTGAGACAATGTCATAAAAATTCAAGGTAGTTGTATTGCTACCTATTGCAATAACCAGACTGTCCCACGAGTCTGGTAGAGAGCACAACAAACTAATGCACTTATCTTCATCTGAGATTTTAATATCAACAGACGACATCTGACTTACCACAGTATTGAAGGCGTTCAGATGCTCTGTCACCGAGTCTCCATCCTTCATCCTCAGGTTATACAGCTTTTTCCGCAGGAACAACTTATTCACCAGAGACTTAGATTGGTACAAAGTCCTAAGTTTTTCCCACAAATTCTTCGCCGTAGCTTCCCCAGATACATTCAACAATACTGAATCTGACACACACAACCGTATTGTGCTCTTAGCCTTCCGATCCAGTTTCTTCCAGTCTTCATCTGACATTGCCGTTGGTTTAGTACCTGGATCTACCGCGATCCACTGATCTTTATCCACCAGCGGATCCTCCATCTTGAGCTTCCACAACTCAAAACTCTGACCATTAAATTTCTCGATCTCTATCTTTCCGCCGCTCGCCATCTTCTTTCACCGCCGAGAATCGATCCCGCGAGATCTCACTGAAGCAAGAGGTCTACATCAGCCCGAAGACAAAAACCCTCGAGGTGAGAATCATGGTAGCAGCTTGACCTTTCTGATACCAAATGTAGGTTTTAACCCTGAACAGAAATTATCTACACACGAATCTTATAACAAAAAATAAACAATAGCAAGAGCATAAAACATGAAATAGATAAACACAGAGATTTTCCCCTGGATCCCAAATCGGGACGACCAGCTTGATTTTTCATTATATTCCTTTTAGTGTTACAACACATATATATATACATGCCGAAGCATACATAAACCCCAATCCATAAACCCTGGATTAGAACATAACCGTAGTTCCCTTGACCGGATCTACAAAAAATACCAAGGGCCAAAAACCATCGTACCCCAAAACCATGTGCAAAACCATGCACAAAACCATGGACGCGGACTACCCACCGGAAATTAAGGACAAAAAATTTTCTTCGGGGCGCTGCCCCGGACCCTGACAGGGGGGTTATCGCGCGTGCTTAGTTGTGGAAAGAATATAACACATACCCAACAAGGTCAAGGAGTGTCTCCTTTGCACCATGACAGTGCCATCTCCTGCTCTTGCAACATCATATAATAAATGAGAGCAAATCTTCCCTTGCTCTCCATAGAACAACCCAAGCAACAAAAGTTTTTGTTGCCTCCTCATGCTCTCATCATACAAGATATGTGATGAAGACATAGTGAAGGTTGCATCATCACTATGCACCCATACTTCTCGCTGCTCCATGATAACAGCATCCTGCCACCTCTTCTCTATCCTCATACCCTTGGAAAGAGTGTATGCCAAGTGATGGCCAAACTCCTTCAAGAGTAACCAGCGCAGCCAAGTCTCCTGTTGCCCGGTATCATAAATTTGCAAGTAGCTCACCAGCTTCTTGCTCACCATCTACACCCACTCAATCAATTGTGGATGCCTCCTTCCACACTTCATCTTGGTAATCCTCCCATGAGGGCTACCATCATCCCAAATCAAACTCCTGCATTTCATGGGATCTTGAAATGCAATCTTCCTGAGGATCAATTTGACCCTATGAGGATCCAAATAGGTGGTAGGAAAAAACCTCCCATCGTGATGTGCATGGCTCAAGGAATGTCCAACATAGTCATGAGAGATGTTATCCATCCGAATATTTCCTCCATCTACTATATGTTCCTATGAGAAGGGGAGTACCTCCTCAAACTAATGAAGAATCTTGCACTCCATGATGTGTGGGAGTGCACCTCAACTGAAATCTCCCCGGGAGATCTCCTCCTCATGCATGTCCTTCCAAAACCAAAGAGGCCTTGGATCTGCTGCAAGTAGAATTCTCTGTTTGTGTTAGCTCCTTGTAATCAGCAAGATTGGAAAAGTCTGACAGCAGGGAGAAACATCATTTCAAGCACTTTGGGATTCTAGGATCTAGCCCTCCTGAATCCGGAGAGGGATCTCTCTGATAAGTGTAAAGATGGACTTATCTTTAAAGGTTTTGGGTAATGATATTAGGCTAGTTATGAAGTCCGAGGGTTTTTGTTTATTTTGGATGGTTGAGAATGATTATTATTTGAGTGGAAAGTTATAAATGCAAAGAGTTTCAAAGGTGTGAAGTTGAAATAAAATAGAACAAGCTTTGGCCAAAAAGATGGATTTTTGATGGTTTTAGTCCATTGGGCTATGGAGTCATAATAGGGTTTTAATTGAAACAAACAAGTTCAAGAGTGGTCTATGGGGAAATTCATCTATGTCTAAATATATCTTTAAAGTTTGATTTATGGAATGAAATGATACAAAAAGAAGGGGAATTAAACAAATGAAGAACAAAGAGCAGCCCAAGATCTGGTAAGTACTTTGAAACTATCCAGCCTTTGAAAAACACTTAAGAAAGACATAAAAGCAATCCAGGATCTGGTAAGTACTTCGAAACTAGCCAGCCTTTGATATACTTTCAATATAAAAACAATTAAAGACAAGGGAAACACAAATGATAACAAAGAATGGTCTAAGATCTAGTAAGTACTTCGAAACTAGCCAGCTTTCAACACACTCTTAGGGAAACTTTCAGATAGTCTTTGGGGATAAAACTAGGACTAGGGCTCACCATATCTTCCTTAGTTGATCTCTACTTAACATAAACTGAAAATAACTTTCAAGAATAACAATTAGCTAAGACAGTAGGACGAGGGAATACCAGCATTCCTAACTGCTTGAACTGAATTAAATCATTCCTAAACAACACAATTTGGAAGAAAACATTTAGATAAAGCTTATCAGTCAGAGAATGGTATTGATATACAGTAAATCCTAACTCTATGCTTGTTGTTCTTTATAAGAGACGATGGAAAAAGTGAAAACAGAAGTAAAATAACGATTTACAATAAGAAAAACATCACCATCGACATAGACCAGGATCCCATAAATCAGCTTGTATTGATGCTTCAAACCATTTACTGCTTTAAGTCCAGTGTTTCAGGTTAGCAATCATCTTCACTTCTCAGCCTAACTATTCTATCACAAGCAGAGCTTCAAGAGCCCGTCAACACTATTTACAATCAGAAATTTCAAGCTCAAATATATTTCAAAGTTCTGCAACCAACATTTTCTCATCTTCTACAGAAGTATTTATAGAAGAAATGAGGAGGTGGGAGGGGATAAAAGATCTCCCAGGTCAATTAATACAGATTTAAGACTTCTTGGCCTTTGAGGGGCTCGATGGAGAAGTTTACATATGTTTTTTCTGTATTAATGTTTTACATTTAAGATTTAAGCTCGGTGAGAGCTTTTGTTGACTTTTAAGGCTCTGTTTCATGTAGTAATAAATCTGCTGATATTTTTTGCATTAGTTTCCTTTGGCAGAATTAAATATTCAGCTGCGCTGAGGCAAATATCTTCTTTCTAATCAATAACTTCAGCCTCTTTTGAATGCTTTGAGGTAACAGGTAGCTTTGTGGTAGCTGAGAGGAATCAATTGGCCTCTGTTGTGGCGATGGAGGCCTTCCTATCTGATAGATATTTTTTATTTTCTTTAATTGTGTTTAATTTGGAGGATTATGCTTTTGATAATCAATCTTAGTCGTAATCCCCAAACTGTCTTCAATCCTCTGTTATGCTGTGTTGAGTCTTCAACACTGATATTCTTTTAATTGTGATTTCATTCACTGTGTCTTGTTCATGTGCAGTGCTACAAAGCGCTCATAGGGCATAAATGCCCATGAATCATTGACGAGATGTGAGTTTGAACCCTGAGAATGGCTTCTCTGTATGCACAAAGGCCTGAGGGATCGTCATCCCCAGCCTTTGGTTTTCCTTTAGAATAATGGAAAAACCATTAAACACCTGGAAAATACAAAACTAATTAAGAAATCCTGCGTTATTGGGTAAACTGCTTTAGAGGTTGTGGGGAAAGAGAGTGACCATTGGATGGCATCATCCAAGGGTGGAGATCTGTGTATAGAAGTTAAAAGGAAAGCGGAGGAAACTTTAAGTCGGATCCGTTGATCTGCAGAGATCGACGGTTAGGAGTAATCGGGAGAAAACATAATGTAAATGATCACATTACGGGGATATGGAAAAAATACAAAGAAATAAGGTTTAAAACCTTTGGCGGAGGAAGAAATGAATGAAAAATAAAAATGGGCTTCAGGAGGAATATGAGCCGTCAGATGAGATTGGCTCATAAGGATCAATGGCTGAGGAGGCATGTGATGAATCACCATGTAAAGGGGAAAGGTGGTTTCGGGAGGTAAAACCACTATTTTCGCGTGAGAAAGAGGCGGGTAGGCGGTATTACCTTTTTGAACGCGATATGCGTCCCCACTTGACACGTGGCATCAAAAAACCACTTGTATCGCGTTCGCTTTGAGAAATTAACTTTCGCGCTGAAAGTTACGCGAAACTCCATGTGCGCCATCAGATCTGGGGTCTCAGATCTGATGGTAGAGAATGAGCGCGATAACGGATAGATGCACGGGCGGAAGCAAGGGGAGCAGTTTTACTCTGAGCCATAGGATTTGAGATCTAGATGGTTGAGATTGCATCTGGGAATCAAATGGAAAATATTCAATGGCAGAGAAGGAGTTAATAAGGATCGTTGATCTGCAGAGATCAACGGTTGGGATTGGTCGTAAAAACATTAGAACGCAGGGCGCATGAATTTAAACCAAAGTTGGGAAAGGCATCCTGGACCCTCCAATCTGGACATGTGGACGGTCCAGATGCAATCGGAGGCAAAGGCATCGGTGGGGCAAAGAACTTGGAGTGCGATGGAGCGATTGAGCGTTGGCCGTTGATCTGAGGATCAGATCAATGGTGGGGAGTGAATTGGAGGATTTTGAAGGTGGAGGAAGGTTAATAATCGAGGCGAATATGGACCGTTAGATCTGGGAAGGCAGGGAGGAGATCAACGGCTCTCGATTGATTAGGAAATGACCAATCGGGGAGAGAAATAAAATGCGCCCAATGAAAACTTTATGATGTGATGTAGCGCGGGCCGTTTGAGATCAACGACGAAGATTATCACAAGTATAGAACTGGTGGAAACCCTTTTAAAACATATGAAAAACCTGAAATTTAATATAATACAAAGTTTTGGCTTTGGGGGCAGGATAAATATAAGAAGTGAATAGGCGCCCGTCTACGGGGCCTTTGATTATATGGAATGCGAAGGCCCAGGGCTTTATGTATAAGGGCCAATCGCATTGGAACTTTGGTGCGGTCTTTCAATCTAACCATTTTGGATTTTGTGATGCGATTGGCGCTTGGGACTTTAACTCTTGGTCCCAGGTGAAGTTATATGGAGTAAATCGGGGGGGTGGAGTTTAATAATATGGGGCTTCAATCACATCGGAACTTTTGATGCGGGCTTTTCAATCTACCCATTTTTTCATTAAAAACATAACTCTGTGGGTTTAGACCAAAACTTTAGGAAAGTGGGTTTTTTTATTTACAAAGGGAAATAATGGATCGGAGATGAATTATACAATGTTTTTAGCGCCCGATTGTGGGCACTCGGGTTATATGGAGAGATAATACGATCGGGGGTTATAAAACAATGGGCTAATCGCATCAGAACTTTTGACATGGTAAAACAAACTTGCGCGCTCTATTTTTTCCGATGCGATAAGCGCTTAAATGGTTCAGCATTTGGTTCCAGCACCAAGGCGTATGTGGGGAAGTGGTTTAAGACTTAGCCCAAGGGGGCTTAAGTTTGTAATACAAAAAGGTGTATTTTTATGAGTTTTTGAGAGTTTTTTGATGGATTTGGGGGTTTTGGCAGAGTCAAACAAAAAAGAAGAAGGAGTTTTAAACTTTACAAGGTGGATTTTATGAAGGAAAAAGGGGAATGAATGAAAAATAGAGGAAAATGATGAGGAAAAAGGGAATAAAATGAAGGTTAGTTTTGAGGTGGGGGAAAGGGAAAAAGGGTGTTTGCAGCAATCTTATCTTCATGGAATCAGCAGAATTTATGAGTTTGAAATGGAAACAGCTGTGAAGATTTGGAGAGAGGACATGATGTTTTCATGAGTCTTCAAGAGATAACACTTTTTGCAATAAAAATTGTTCCTTGAAGGCTCCAAAAAAATTTTAGCCATGATTTGGTATGACAAATATTATTGGTGGCTAACACTTTGAGTTGTGGCATGCTCATTGAGAGAGTGTCATCTAGAGAGGAGAAAGAGTTTCTTATCTCTAGATGTCTACTTTTCCTCACTGATTCCTCCCATGAGGAATGTTTTATCTCCTTTGCATCACTGCTCATGTACAGTGTAATGCTATTCTGCTGCTTTATGTCAACTGCATGCAATGATATAGACCCATCCAAAATGTTTGTTGAAATGACAAGAGATGGATTTCCAATCATACCTTGGTGAAATGTGGAAGCTCCTTGCAAGGCTGCAAGATTTTCCTCCTCATATGCCTCCCAAACTGCTGAAGATGAAGGCTGCTCCTCCATGGTCTCAACAGTGCCAGTACATGCCTCATCAACTGGTGGTGAGGGCTCCTCCCTCTTCTGGCCAAGTCTTCTAATGAATCTCTGAGAAAACTCAACAAGAGTTGAAACCCTTGTGTGGCTTAGATGGCTGATCCACCAATTCTTTGCTTCACCTTCAAGGTGCAGTGCTGTAATTTCTACAGCCTCTCTGTCCACTACAGGATGTAGTAGGAATAAAGCCTCTGGCTTCTTCACCCAAACCTCTGCTGCACATGTGAGTGATCCATCAAATGTGGACAATAGAAATCTATTGCCTCTCATCATCCCATAGCTGAGGGGTCTTATTTCTTCTTTATGCTGAATAAGCTGTGGAAAAGTTAGAGCTCTAGGGTTTTCCAAGTATTCAGCAAGATACTCACTTAGAATTTTGAATTCCAAGTGTTCTTCATGCTTCTGGCCTTTTTCTCTATGAGAATAGGAAGTGCATGGTCCCTCCATTTCTCCTTCTTCATTCTTCTTAACTTCCTCGAAGAGGTTCTCTCCGGATCTGAACATATATGAGAGTAAACCAATCTTCTTCACCATCTTGATCTTCTTTGGCTAAGACTCATAGGATGAGCTAGAGATCATGCTCTCATACCACTATAATATCCCTTTTTCAGGAATATCAAGATTCTATTCTAGAGATTGACTGCAGGGGAATTTACTGGATATGTCACCTTTGAAAAAGGATGAGATCCAGAGGCTACCTGGCCATCTGCAGAATCTGTCTATAGAGCTTGAAATATTTCTCCTTCAAGGATTCAACAATACATAAACATGAGCTGGAAAATAGCAGTGAATGAATTAATGCAAGAATTCCAGAAGATCCTCATAACCATTACATTAGATTATAGCAGCAATAATGTATACAATATCTTGAGGAGAATGATATCTCAAGCTAGGCAATGCAGCCCCTATAAAACATATACATGAAATATGAAGGAATATTTCTATATAAAAGAGGCCCTAGCTATGACTGCGCAATCCATGAGGTAGAAATTCTACAAATAGTGTAAATACACAAATATGACAATATACAGCTCAAATAAATAAGGGGGAGCAAGATCTCAACCCCAAAAAACAACAATACACAATCCCTAGAAGGATTGGTTGAAATACATACAAAATGGAAAATCTGCAGAAATTTCGGAGTTGCTGGGCAACAGCTGCAACTCAGAAGTAGAACTAGATGTAGATAGCTGATGATGCTGCAATAGATGGCTGAATCACATCCAAAGGATCTCTAGAGTGAAAGGTTAATCCTCTCACCTGAGATCTCACCCTCTGAACTTGTGGAGCAAGTCCCCACTGCAAATACACTAAAAAATAACGCAGTCTAGAGAAGGGACTGCGATGTTGGTGAAGAGAAATGGTTGGCTTGATTCCAATTATCTGCAATATGCTCCTAGATCTCCCCCACTAACCTCGCAGATGAATAGAAGCTCCCTCCTCTGACAGATGAACCAAGGAAATGGTGTATGGTGTCCTCCACCGCAACACCCCAGCAACACTGCATTATACTTCAGAAGAAATAACGCAGTATCTCAAAGGAGAAGCTTTGGCCTTGAGCCAAGAGATATGGAGAATGAATAAAAATCCTTCAAGAGGCCTCTCAAGAATAAGAAGGAATCCTAAACAGGAATTCCCCGGAAATTGTTGCTAAACAGCAAAGAATGCTCAATTGCCTGCATAGACAATGAAATCAATAATCATAAGCATGAGAAACAATGGTTGCCTTGTCCTCCTTTTAAACAAGTGAAAGCTCTCTCTCCATGGGCCCCATCCATTAGGGTTTCCTCCACCAAATATCCTCTTCCTCATTCACACTGCGCTGTCTTCTAAAGCAAGCCACTCCTCCTATGGCAACGTTGTTGACTTGGTCAAACCTGACCTTGTCTTCATGCATTTGCCCCTTTTCACACTTGAGGGTGCAAAATCAAGCTACTCTGATGATCCCTTTCACATTATGAGGGATTTTATTCATGTCTTCAATAAGAATGGGTTCCCTTACCCATTTATTAAGTTGCTAAGTGATGAAAGAAAAATTCTAATATTCCATTTAGCTATGAGCTAAAATGGGAATATTACAGTGAAAGCGCTTATACACGTGGGTTTAACCTCTCCATCTGGGTTAAATAATGTTTCAGATTTCTTATCTAAACAGTAAATTTATCTAAGAATACGCAATTTTTTGTTAGGATAGCCACGTATATATGCTCGTTGGGCTAATCAAATTCGCGTATAGAAATCATTAAGAGAAAAGTAAAATATTGTGAATATTGTAAATACGCGTTCAGCCCCCCCCCCTCTTCTCGGTAATTTTCCCAACATATTAAGCATGCCTTGTTGTGGGAGTGACTGGGGGGTCCCAGTCACATGCATGCCCATGTCGTGGGAGTGAATGAGGCTTTAATGCAGAAAAATTCTAGGTTGTCTCAGTGGTTGGTCACCTGGAAGGGTTGGATGGCTCCTGGGGCTTCTGTTGCATGTGTAGAAGGTCAGTTTGGTTGTATTCAGTTGGTTCCATTTCCTTAATTGATACATAGGGAGTTGAACCATATCATAATACTCTTCATCACATGTTTATCTTGGTTATCCAGTTACTTGGGTAGATGTGGGAGGAGGGTGTTTTAGAGTGGTATCAGAGCATGGTTGCACTCTCTTTGGGTGGTTTCTGGTTTCCATTCTCCTTGTGTGATATATGATAACACAGAGTGGTATCAGAGCATGGTTCAATAATTGGACCAAATGGGCGAAATGTGTTTGTCATGCATACATGTCGATTTCATATGTGTTCCTTATGCTTGTGGTCTATGTGCTTGCTACATATGCATGGTGTTGGTCATAGTTGCAGTGGTGTTTCCATGTGAAAGATGATGTGGTTGTCATGAGTGTATGTCAGTTATGCATTTGTTATGCATGTCAGTGTCTATAGGTTGTTGTGCATGCATTGTTATGGTTATGGTTATGCATGCATAATAGGCTAGATATGCATTGTGAGGTCATTGTATGTAGTTATGTCATCATGATGTTTTTGATAAGTTAAGATGCTAATATGTTGGATAAGATAGGGTAGGAGATGAAAACTATTAGATAAAGGTTGCAACACTATACTTTGGGATAAGAGAAGATTGGCATACAGGTATTATATGTTTGGCATGCAGGTATGTTAGTTAATGGATTGTTATATGCATTAGGGTCATATACATGCTTGTCATTTTATTAATGTTGTGATTACATGCATGGTAGATGCTAGTGAATTAGTGTGGTCATATGCACATGTGTCGAATAGTCATGAATGATAGTAACTTGTTGTTATATGCACTTTTTTGTTGTTGTTTTATATTAGTTAAATTTAAGATTATGTTATATGTTGTTGATAAGTATGTTATATGTTAACTTGTTGATTGTTATATGATAGTTAACTTGATGATTATGTTATATGTTGTTGATGAGTATGTTATATGTTATATGTTATCTTTACGTTGTTATATGTTAGTTAACTTGATGATTAGAGTTATTTCATTAATATCTTCATGTTATATGTATCGTGTTGATCTGGATTGGTCTATGTAGATGGTTATGGTTTTGAAATTTAGGAATGAGATGATATACTTGTGGTGTTGTGTCGTATTAATCTGGATTGATGTAGGTTTTAACCCTATACATAAATTATCTGCAAACGAATTCTTAAAAAATAGAAAATAAACAGTAGAGAGAGCATAAAACATAAAACATATATACACAGATATTTTCCCTTGGAGCCCAAACCGGGACTACCAACTTGATTTTTCATTATCTTCCTTTTAGTGTTACAACACATATATATACATGTTGAAGAATTCATAAACCCCAATCCATAAACCCTGGATTAGAACATAACCATATTTCCCTAGATTGGATCTACAAAATAACAGGAGTAGAAAACCATCATGCCAAAAACCATGTACAAACCTATGCACAAAACCATAGGCGGGTCCACCCACCTAATATAGGGTCTGAACATGAGACATATCCTCCTCTTCTTCTTGTGTCTTGGGACACTATTCAATAGATAGATTTACACCTACAGATATAGGAACCTTCACCGGTTTAATATTCTACATATTAAACCTTTGCAATATTGTCTCAGTGTACTTCCTCTAGTTTAACCATAGATTCCTATTTTCCCGTTCTCTTTTAATTTCCATGCCAAAAATATAGTTTGCAACACCAAGATCCTTCATGTCTAATTTGGAGAAAAAATCGGTCTTCAAATCCTAGATAATTTCTTTGTCATTTCCAACTAGCAACATATCATAAATAACAAGAACAAATAAATAACACGGTCACCGATTAATTTAAAATACACACGGTGATCCTCTTTACTTCTGGTGAAGCCAAGTCCCCATATATAGGTATAAAATTTGTGATATGACATCCTTGGTGATTTTTTTAACCCATACATAGACTATTTTAACCTACATACCAGTTCTTTCTTACCCTTCACGATAAATCCTTCAGTTTTCTTCATGTAGATCTCCTCTTCCAAATCCCCATGAAGAAATTATGTCTTCACATCCATCTGTTCAACCTCAAAATAAAATGCAGCAACAACAGATAAAAGTACTATAATAGAAGTATCCTTGGCAACCGAAGAAAAAATATCACCAAAATCAATTTCTGGCACCTGGGAATAACCTTTTGCTAGCAACTGATCTTTTTATTTCTCCACCTTGACCTTTGCATTATTTTTCTTCTTAAACACTAATTTTCTCCCAATGGGATTCCTTCCAACCGGCAACTCCATTAAATCCCACGCCTCATTTTTGTGCAAGGATTCCATTTCATCAACCATGGACTCCTTCTAGAGTTTTCCATCCTCTAAACCCACTGCCTCTTTGAGAGTTCTGGGATCATCATCAGTGATAGTTAAAGAAAAATTTGAATAGAAAGAAGATGGAATATACCTTTCTAGTTGCCTTCTTTCTCGAATTGATCCTCTCACAGCTGGAGTTTGTGGCTCTTCATCTTTTGAATCTTGTTCTATTTTAAAGTACGATTCTTCCTCATTTAGCTCAAACTCTATCTTCTCAAGTTCCTTTGGTAGGAATTTATGTTTAACAACATATTTCACCTGTATCAACATCACAACCTTGCTTGTTTTTGGGTTCCAAATCTTGTAACCTTTTAAACCATTCTTATACCTAATAAAGGTGCACCTTTCAGATTTATTATCCAAATTGGTCCTTTTCTCCTTTGGAACATGTACATATGCATCACATCCAAATACCCTCAGATGTGAAAGAGAGGGTTTCTTACCAGTTCTTACCATTCCATACCTCATGTGGAATATTATCCTCCAACGCGATCTGTTAACCAGGTAACATGTAGTCTCCACTTCCTCTGCCCAAAATTCTTGTCCTAACTCAGTACCACTGAGCATGCTTCTTGTCTTTTCCATCAATGTTTTTTTCATTATTTTTGCAACTCTGTTTTGCTGAGGTGTGTATGGAGTAGTCTTCTAACGTTTTATACCACACTTCTTATAGAACTCTTCAAATTCATTCTTGCATAAATATATACCATTATATGTCCTCAACACCTTTATCTTCTTCTCTGTCTGGTTTTCAACCAGAGCCTTAAATTATTTAAATCTGTCAAATACTTCATATTTCTTCCTCAAGAAATATATCCATGTATTCCTTGAGAAGTCATCTATAAATGAAACATAGTACACAAACTTACCTAGTGATGGAACCGACACAGGTCCAAACACATCATTGTGCACAAGCTCTAATCTCTTGTTCGCCCTCTTAGCACAAGAAGGAAAACTCACCCGATTCTGCTTCCCACATACACAATTTTCACAAAAATCGAAATCCAGAGAGAAATTAGACATACCTTCTATCATACCATTACCATGCAGTTTTAGAAGGCCCTTCTCTCCAATATTTCCAAGCCTTTGATTCCATAGCATGGTATTTTCTTGGGAGACCGCTAGGCTTTCTGCTCCACTTTCAAGAACCACAAAACTGTTGCACCCATCAATAATAGTGCTACCCATAAGCTTATACAGAGTTCCAATTTGAACTCCCCGCATTAATGCCAGTGCTTCCCAAACCATTTTGCAGATATCTTTCTCAAACACTGTTTTTACACATGTATCATCCATATTGCTTACATAAATCAAATTTCTGGCCAATGCAGGAATATGCAAAACTCCAAGAAGTGTTTTAATCCTTCCACCTTGTAACTTCAGCTTGACCTTTCCGCATCTGAATATTCTGGCCTTCCTATCATCCCCTATGACTACATCACCACCATCATACTTCTAATACTCACTGAACCACTCCTTATGGGGAGTGAAATGAAAGGATGCACCTCATTCAATCAACCATGCCTCATGATCTACATGTGTATTTGAAGAAGAAGCCAAATCCACATCCCCACCCTCATTTGAGGCAGTCTTCGCCTTTGCAAAAGGAGCATCATCAGATTCCTTTCTTTTCTCAGGAGCTTTATATCTGCAGTCCTTTTTTATGTACCCTTCCTTTCCGCATTTCTAGCACACCTTTACAATAATTCCTAGAGATTTAGATATTCCTCTAGATTTAGATCTCCCACTCGAAAAATTACTTTTGTTTCTTTTCTAAGACATTCCTTGTAAATATAAGGCATCTCCATTCTGGCCCTCCATATTTTTCTGTCTCATTTCCTCTGACAGCAAGGCTAAGAAAATTTCAACAAAATTCAAGGTAGTTGTATTGCTACCTATTGCAATAACCAGACTATCCAAAAAATCTGTTAGAGAACAGAGAAAATCAATGCACTTATATTCATCTGAGATTTTAATATCAAAAAATGAAAACTAAATTACCACAATATTGAAGGTGTCCATATGATATGTCACCGAGTCTCCATCCTTCACCCTCAGGTTATACAACTTTTTCCATAGCAACAGTTTATTCACCAGAGACTTAGATTGGTACAAAGTCCCTACCTTGACCCACAAAGTCTTTGTCGTAGCTTCCCCAGATACATTCAACAATACTGAATCTGTGATACACAACCGTATTTTTCTCTTTGCCTTCCGATCCAACTTCGCCCAGTCTTCATCTGACATTTCCGTTGGTTTAGTGCCCAGATCTACCACGATCCACTGATATTTATCCACCAACATATCCTCTTTATTGAGCTTCCACAACTCAAAACTCTAACCATTAAATTTCTCAATCTCTATATTTCCACTACTCGTCATCTTCTTTCACCGCAAGAATCCATCCCGCATATCTCCCACTGAATAGGGTTTACCACAGGCCCGAGAAAAAATCCCCTCAATAGCAAAGGCATCCCCTTGAAGCTAAAACAAATCTAATACCAAATGTACGTTATAACCCTGTACATAAATTATCTACAAACGAATTCTTAAAAAACAGAAAATAAACAATAGTGAGAGCATAAAACATAAAACATATATACACAGATATTTTCCCCTAGCTCCCAAACCGACACTACCAACATGATTTTTCATGATGTTCCTTTTAGCGTTACAACACATATATATACATGATGAAGTATTCATAAACCCCAATCCATTAACCCTGGATTAGAACATAATCATAGTTCCCTTGAACGGATCTACAAAATACCAGAAGCGGAAAACCATTATGTCCAAAACCATGTGCAAACATATGCACAAAACCATAGGTAGGTCTGTCCACCTAATATATGGTTCTCCCACACACTTGTGTAGATGTGATAGCCTTCCCTGAGATAAATTAAGGTATGATTTTGATTATCTCGTCAATTCATTTTATCTAGTATGGTATGTTTACAAGTTGATTGAATGTTTGATTGATTGTGTGATATGAGTATGGGTCCATAATATTGTATGAAGGAATTATCTTATGTTAAGATGGTTTTACTAACATGATATGTGCTAAGATAGCTAATATGTACTTGAGTGTAAGTGAGTGCTAGTTGTAGTATTATGAGTAATGACTCTGAGTTGACTATTGATTATGATATGGCGATTAGTCTTGGTAAAGGTTGATTTCAATAAATATATATGATGTCTTCGCATTCATAACATGTGGTTGACAGTTGCAAGAAAACATGTTTAGTATTAGCATGACAAGGTAACAATTGATTTGTTTATATAACTAACAGTTGGATAATGTGACAGTACATTAAGACTCAATTACAGCAAGGAAAAGGTAAAAGAAAGGAATTGGGTGAGAATTCCTTTGGCTATGTTTGGAAACCAAAATTCCAAACGAATGAGTGCTTTTCATACAATAAGTCTTCGTAACCTTTATTTTGTCTCACATTGCGTGGAGATATGTTATATTCCCAAACATCTATTTGACAGGTATACCAGCTAGTTTCGAGTTAGAATTGGATCTGTGAAGGGAATTGGAATCCCTTGAGAGATGGCATAGATTTGGCTAGTTACAAGGAAATGTACTTGGCACAACAAGGTAAGACAACCAATGTATTTATATATTTTGTTATACACTGACAATTATGTGTTATGGCAGTATGATGCAGGGGATTTCATGGCAAAGAGACTACCACGACATCTTGGAGAAGGTTTAGGTTGAGCTTTCCTTGGGAACCATGGGGATTGAGTCATGGTTTTTGTTGCTATTCTTGTGCTTTTGGTAATTTTGTGATTTGTTGTGCTTGATTTTCCATATTGATTTTGTATGGTGCATGGTCATGCCACTTTGTTTGTGTTGTCGTATTGTTATTGGTTTTCATGGGTTTCTTCTTGTTTGTTTCTTTTTCTCACATTTTTATGTTTTGGGAGCCTTGGGAATTGGTTTGGGAAAGAGGAAAGTTAACAAAGCTCAAGAAGGGCTGAATGGAACCTGATAGGTAATGTAAGACTCAGATGAAGCCAGATGCATGTATAAGGGCAACAGAAGGTAAGAATATGACAACCCATTAGACTAGTTAGGTCCATCGTGGTAAATGGGCGATGCAGAGTAGTCATGAGAAAGGTAATAAAGTAAGGTAAAGTGAATAAACTTGTGGCATCAGATGCCTTGGCTAAGTTGGGAAATTTTTTTCCCAATGTTGTGAATGTTTTCCACCGATAAAGGCAGTTCTCTTAACCTTGAACTTATGATATCTAGTAATTATGTTGTGATCATGATTGTGTTGATGTCTATATATGTATACACATATGTATGTATGTATGTCGTGTATGAGAGGGTCTTCATGGATCATGATTTCTTCAAGTAAAATTTTAAGGATGGAAATTTATCTTAACATTTAGAAATGGCATAATCATGATCACTAGTCCATGATATGCCATCTATAAAATGTTTGGTGGTATTTCTATAAAAATATTCAAATTTATAGTAATTTTATATATTTTCTGTATAAAATTTTATTTATTTTTAAGGTAAAATACTTTTACACTATAAAATTTGGGTGGAACATTTTTAGAAAAATTGAAATTAACAAATCGTTTTTTTGGAAAAGCATGGAAAATTAGCCTGCTTGCGAATATTAGCCCATAAAATTTTCCCTTGATTTTTTTTATGCTAATGTTTATATATATGTGTGTGTGTATGTATGTATTTTTTTATCTGAAAAGGTCATCAGGGATCATTCTTGTGGAGGAATTATTTCTTATCCAGGTGAATGGCAGAAATATGTTCGTGGTCTTAAGAGGAATCAAGTGGGAAGAGTAACCCTAACAGATCTACAAGTTCAATATCACGTGGATATGAATTGATATTTTATGCTAGTATTATGCCTATGTTCATGCTATGGTAGGTAATTTTGAGCGATACGTCAGCAGAATAGAGGTAGAGTAATCGGCGACATGTTGGGACAAGCATGGATAGTGGAAAGACACTGGAAGTAAGGTTTCTTGGTAGAGTAAGTGTGTGGTCTATGGATGTGTAATATTACTATTGTATATATGTTGTACATGTTGAAACTGTGATGTTGTGTGCATGTGGTGTTGTGAATATATGGTATTGTGTACATTTTGTTTATGCAATGCTATGTACAGATGGTGTTGTGTACATGTTGTTTATGCAATGTTGTGTATGGATGTTGTTGTGTGCTATGTAGTGCTAGGTACATATGGTTTTGTGTGCATGTTAGATATGTGGTGCTACATACATATGGTGTTGTGTGCATGTTGGGTATGCAGTGTTGTGTACATATGGTGTTTTGTGCATGTTGCATACACGGTGTTGTGTACATATGGTGTGGTGTTCATGTGATACATATGGTGCTATGTACATGTGGTGTTGTGTGTATGATTGTACATGTGGTACTTTTTTCATGTGGTGCTGTGTACATGTTGTACATGGGTTGTTGTGTGTAGGTGGTGTTGTGTACATGTCGTGCATGTGGTGCTATGTACATGCCATGTATGTGGTGTTGTGTACACATTGTGCAGGTGGTGTTGTGTACATTTGGTGTCATGTACATGTTGTGTAGGTGGTGTTGTGTACTGGTGGTACTATGTACATGTTGTACATATGGTAATGTTGTACATGTGGTAATGTGTGCATGTTGTACATGTTGTGTTGTGCACATGTGGTATTGTGTGCATGCTGTACATGTTTTTTGTATGTGTGGTACTCTATATGTGTATTGTGTAGTCGTGGTATCATGACATGTGTATTTTTTATGTTGTACTCTATGTACGTACATGTATTGTGTTGTACACAGGTGTAGGTGTATATATTGTGTTGTGTTGTACACCAGGTGTAGGTGTATGTATTGTGTTGTGTCGTACACTGGGTGTAGGTGTATGTGTTGTATGTTAGGTGTAGGTGCATGTATTGTATGGTGTTATATTTCGTGTGTGGTTGTATGTGTGTGATGAAAATTATGTGTATGTGTATGTGATTGAAGAGAAGCAAAGGAACTGGGTGCTTTCTGGGTGTGGCAACTGATCCGGTGTGTGTATAGAAAGAACAAAGGAAGAAGTAAGCACTGATGAAGGATAAGTATCAATATTTTATTTCAATTTTATTATGCATGTGATCTATGATTCTGACTTATTATCTTTAAATGTGATTTATGATTATGGTTTATGATGATTTCATGTGATTCATTATTTTAATTTATTATGTTTGTGTTTTTATCTAACCGACTGTGATATGTTTATACATGATGATTTGATCAAACAACTATTTTGAGTGTTGTGATAGGAAGTAAAAAAAATTGCAAGTGTACAGTATTGATGGGCCACCAATGAGGTATTATTTGAAGTTATTTCAATTATTTTGAATCTAATGGAAATTATGTGCTTGGTATAGGAAAGCATGAAATGCCCAATTCGGTATGGTTGAAACTGTCTACAAGGATTAGCAGCAACGTCAAGAAATTGGAATGCGAAATAATATGTTGGTAAAGCCTTTAGGAGAAGGGAAATTGTGGGACAATGGTACCCAATAGTGTCCATTGATTTCTATGAGCATGCTATTACTGGTATGACGGTTTTGAGGAAGGGATATGCCTTGGTTTTTGTATCTTCCAATGCGAGGAAACCTTGACATGGGAGGGGTCACCCGAGGGACTGTGTATCATAGAAGTGGATTCTCGCAGAACTTGGAAGGTGTGTGATTTCATGGAAGGGTGTGACCATATTGCCTAAGGAATTTTGTAACAGATAAGGGAAGGCCGGGTATGGATATGTTTTGGTCATTAGCATTGCCAAATGGAATCATACGCACATTGGTAGTGCGCCCTGCAACAATGAGACGATAACTTTTCACTAAGAGGAAAACAATGCAAGATTGTAGAGTTGGAAATTGGATGCAACTTTTACTTTGGTAGTGGATCCTAAACTTCCTAGGAAGGAGGTGAATCATGGTATTTCTTTGAGGGTAGAGGTGTGAGCCTCTGGATTCCCTTGTTACATATACAGGCATCGTATCCTTTTATTTTTTGGTTGAGAAAATGTGCATATTTGTATATGTGTATATTATTGTAAATACTATATCGAGCTAGATTTATAAATCTCATTAGATATTATGGCTATCCATGTGGTTGTTATTGTAAATACCATAATAAGTTGTGTTATAAAACTCCACTAAAGAGTATGTTTTCATGTTTTCAGTAGGATGTCATTGTAAATAATGCAATGAGCTATCTTATAAATCTCCATGGGAAGTATGTTCTATTTTCAGTAGTTTTTTGGTTATAAGTGTCATTTAACACTGAGGAATGTGTTCCCCCAAGGGGCGTGTTCTTTAACAACCCTGGTAAAAAATCCATGTAAAAAATATAAGACCAAGGTATGAGGCATTAATTGGAATTTTATTTACGAAAATAATGAAAATATGAGAAAAGGAAGGTGAAAGGTCACAGAGTGCAAGTGAAGAGGAAAATGAATAAAAAATAATGGAAAATGAAGGAAAAAGAGGCCTCATTAATAAAAAGGGTTTTGTCAGTGCAATTTTGGAGCTCTCATTTTATTCTCTCTCTCATACTCTTGGATACTTCGAGTTTTCCTGGAGCACTCTTGGAGGAGTGTGGCATACTTGGGATGTGGATCAAGAAGGAAAAGGGAAAGTAGGAAAGTGCAAGAGGACATCAGGATCGATAACTACAATGAGTTTTTATTGCAGGTACCAAGTTGCATGTATCATTTCCTTCCTAGTTTTGGCATGCATGGCACATGCATTTGGTTTCTTGGTTATGATATGTCATTGGAATGGAGGCTTGCCTAGATTGACAGATGTTTTACCTAGCCTTTCCATTTCCTGGATAGCCATGGTGTCATGGGATTCTGTCTCTTTTGTTTTCTTGTTGCTTCCCATGTTCCTTTGGTTGTGGGTTGAGTTATTAGTTCATGGAGCCTTGGTTGGAAAAGGGGTTGAGTTAATAGTCCTGGAGCCTTGGTTGGACAAAAATTGTAGAGCTCTTGGTGGGTTGAGTTACTAGTCCTTAAGCCTTGGTTGGAAAAATTCTCTATAGCCCGGTAGCAGTTGTGGGTTGAGTTACTAGTCCTCGAGCCTTGGTTGGAAAAAATGCTCTGGAGCCTTAGAAAACTTGGGTAGAGACCAATATAGTGATGGATAGTGATGTCTGATTGCAAGGTCAAATAATTGGTTAAGGGTCGAGGTGGTTTGGCCTCTAGAAGCCCTAGTTTGATTTTGTTGTATTTATTTAATGGGATCCCAAATTCATGCTTGGAATATGGCAGGGGGGTGAATAGGTTAAATAGAGATTTAGTTCAGCCTAGTCTATGGTCAGGTGGTACGTGGAAGTCCCTGAATTGGTTGGATTTGCATATGTTAATAGGATCTATTTTTCCCTTGGTATTTTCATTAGTAAAGGTAATTTATGTTATGTGTCTTTAATGGTTATTTCCTCATTTATATATATATATATATATATATATATATATATATATATATATATATATATATATATATAGTTATTTGTTGGTTATAAGCATGTTTTATGACAATTATGATGTATGGATATCATAATGTTTTGATTAATATGTGAAAAAATAATAAATTAATGACCTAATATATGATAATGCAGCTAATCTGAGAAGTCGGCAATCCTTCTTGACGATTCTCAGATAATTATGAGACTGCTATGCACAGATATGTTGTTTAAACCTGTAAAATGCAACTTTCTGACATGTTTGATGAAATGTATTTCATGGCGAGTAGGGGTCCATTCAACTCCGTGTTTAAGTATTTGAATCTATATCATTTTTTCGATGTTAATTTTCATTTCTGGAAGTTTCATGGAGTTCTAGGCAGTGGCCTGAGTCTTGGCCCTGAAAAAGTGGCACAAAATTTGAGGTCACTGACACAGAACTACCTGGAAAATTCCCCATTTGCAACCATTCCTTGTTGTGGGAGTGACTAGAGGGTCCCAGTCACATGAATTACCATGTCATGGGAGCGACTGAGGCTTTAATGTAGACAAATGTCAGGGTGTCTTAGGGGCTGGTCACCTAGAAGGGTTGAATGGATTTTGGGGGTTATGTTGCATGTGTAGAAGTCCATTTTGGAAGTGTTCCATCAGTTCCACTTCCTTAACTAATACATCAGAGTTGAATCATATCATAGTAACTCTTCATCACATGTTTACCCCAGTTGGTCGGTTACTTGGGTAGATGTAAGAGGAAGGTGTTTCAAGGGCACATTGACACAATCCAAAGGGACGAAGGAGTGATTTTTCAGGATTTTAGGCCTTCAGGGTGTGCTTATGCACTCAAAGGAAAGGGGGTTGCAATGGAGCATTTTGAAGGGATGAATGAAAACCATTCAGGCCTTCGTGGTGCGCTCATGTGCTCAAGGGAGGTTTCAACTCTTCGTGATGATGGAGTGCACTCAAGAGGGAAACTTGATTGTTTTGGGTGCAATTTTAAAGGTTGATCGAAATTCAAGTTCCAGAAGTATGCTCTGCCTAAGGAAAGCTCAAAAAAAAAAATTACAGTAATATTTTATGATAGGAATGAGAAGAAGAATCATCTGAAATATTATATGGATCATGTCACAATCATGGTTGAATGTGAAAAGTTGAGGAATGTTGGCTCAAGGGGTCCTGACCTAGGTTCGTAGGTTAAGGTTTGTCAACAAACCCCTATACTACTGGCCCTTTCGGCAGTGACCTGCTTGCGCAGGTAAAAGTCTCACCCGAAGCAATATGGGTGGGTGTTGGAACCAGGTTTTCGCACCCTTAGAGAGGATAGGTAAGCCAAGAAGAGCTACGTCTGGCTTTATAATGACCAGATTGTTGGGCCGTTAATATGCCATTATTATTATCACTTTTGAACACTTATTCCACCCATTTCTACTATTCTTCATCATGTCATTTATTATAATTTATTATATAAATCCATTTTATGATGATTTATGCTTCTATGAATGAATATTATTTATTCTCCTTTATTTATAATAAATTGATGATTATGCATGATTTTATCAATGATAGTTTTAATAAATCATTTGTAACATTATTCACCATTTTTAGCCTCCAAGATAATTTCCAGATTGAAGATTTGATCATTAAAAGTGCCAACTCAGAAATTCGCTGGAATAAGAAGTGACGGTTTTGCGGTTGAGATTTAGAGCAAATGAAGCAGAATCTGGAAAATCCGGAACATGGGTTTTGTCCAAAACGGACCCAATTAACTTTATTAAATGACGGTTTGCCCAAATTCGGCTTTTACTGAGAGAAATGCAGGGTTCTTTGAGCATGATTTTCTCAGATTTGTTGTTGCGGCCGTCCTCCAAATCTCAGCTGCAAAGCCAAATTCGCTTTGTTCTTGTTGATCAAATGGTTAGAAGCAAACCAATTTTGTAATAGAAATCATGTTATACTTATCTTTATTGTAACTTCTCTCTGATCTCTCTCTATTTAAATGAAAACGGAGATCAGAGATGGGGAGGATTGGAGAATGATTTGGGGATGAAAAATGATGGAAAAATGATGAAGAATGATGGTGGATTATTCATGATAGGATAGGGATTGTTGTATGCTATAATTCTCAAGCCTTTGATGTTGTAACGATTCCACAATTTGCTGATTAATACATGATTTGGGAGTTGCTGTTTATTCTTTTCATTCTAAAGTAACCCAGCAGCGTCCGCTGGCGGCTAAGGGCCCAGCCTCTGGTGGAGTACGCTGCTGCTGCTGTGTATCATATCTTTACAATTGCTGCCGTGTGATGGTTTGATTTCCTTTTCATTTCTTTAAATTGTTTTATTCAATAATCTTTTGTTTATGAACATTTCGCAGAATTACGTTGTTATATTGAAATCATAATTGGATTGCGTGAGTGATAGAATTATTAATTATAACTTGAAATGTCCTACTGATAATTCTGATCTAATGTTGCGCTATCTAATTAAGACTATGGTTCATTTAATTACTGCTCCGTTATAATTGCAACGGTTGTTCAATTAAGTTACTATTCAATTATAACTACGATTGCTATTGCTTCAATAACTGTGATTAATGTTCATGCTGATAGGTTGCTGATTCAATTACATTTATAGTTGTTGTGTCTTTCTAATGACTTAGTTTTGCTGTTCGGTTCCATTTAAGATTGTTGTTTAATTCTAGTATTTTAGCATTGCTATTCCTTTCCATTAATAAATCATTTTTGTTAGATGAAGCTTTGCTGTTCATTTCTATTGATTCATTGCAAGAGTGCTTTTAAAGAGTTTTCCTAGTTTACTTTCAATAGCAGCTTTAGTTCAATTTCGATTTCCTTTTAATTCTTTAAAGCAGGACTCTCAACTGTAGAGAACATTGGTTATTTCTTCCTCATTCCTAGATTGATTGTCTTGTTCCGGTTTGATTTCAATTGCATCAATATCCAGAGGAATGAGTTATTGCTACTGTATCCTCGATTGATGGTTGTTTGAGTGAATTATTTAGTTTAGAACATTTCAATTTTTTACTGTTCCAATTAGATTTTGTTTCCAGCTTTCATTTACTTTTGCATTTTAAGCACTATACTGCAAAACATTACTCTTGAGTAAATAGCCGCCTCAGACTGAGTACACTCTTGGAATAAAAAGTCGTCCCTGGGTTGACAATTAATGTGAGGTAATTAGGAGTTACAAAGACACCTTTTTATCGCTCCACATTTTGGCGTCGTTGCCGGGGAGAGTGTAGCCATTTCTAAAGAGTAGTGTGAATCTGATGAGTGCCTGCTAGGGAAGAGTTGGATCTTAAAAGCGGAAGGTAAGAACCTGCGTGCGGAGCATGTACAAGCCCCGCTCCACTGTCCGCTTTCCTAATAGATTTGATGTTGCTTTGTTAGGTAGAAATAGATGTTTGAATTTTTGTGTGAATGACTAGGAAAAAAATAGAAATTTTGGAAAATGAATCACAAGGTTTCACTCAAGTGGTGATGTAAGCACCACCCATTTCACTAACTAATTGACAGGAACATTTGAAGAAGGAGCCTCGAAGAAACACATGAAAAACATCTTATATTATGGTAAGAAATGGCTCACGTTTCTACTTTTGAATTTCCTATCAAATATCTAGGAGGAGTGATACAAATGCACATAATTCCCCCATCTTTACCAAATTTTCATGGTTTAGCAAATGAAGATCCAGATACATTCTTATTTGAGTTCGAAATACTTTGTAGAGGATATGATTATTGTACTAATGATCAAAGATTGAAAGTGTTTCCTCTTACTCAAAAAGGAGCAGCTCTCTGATGGTTCATGAGCCTAGGTGGGAATTGCATCCAATCATGGGAGGACATGAAGAACATATTCTTGAAGAAGTACCAAGACTATTGCAAATCCAATGAAGATATTTTCGGTATGATACAAGGGGAAGATGAAAGTTTGGAGGACTATGTAGATCGATTTCATTATAACCTTCAAAAATGAAAGCATAAGCATTTGGAAAAAGAGATCTTAAAAACACTTCTTCTTAAAGGAATCAAAGATGAATTTTTAGAACTCTTAAATCTGATAGGAAAAGGTGATGTTTTTCAGTTATCATATGATGATGTTTGTGAGTTGTGCTTAAGGTATTCAAGAGGAATCTCCAAGGCTGGTAAGAATTCTAGAGATGTTTGTTCTTTCTTTTCCAAATCTGCTACAAGAATAGGAGACATAAGAGCTGAAATCAATGATTTATTTGAAAATTTTAAAGTTGATTTTATTAGCTCTCTAAGCTCAAAATTGGACGTTTTGCAGGTTCATAAAAATGAAGAATTTGATGAAGTGTTTTTTCCTCATGACCGAAAGGAGCAGCCCATAGATGGTTACTCTTCCTTATCTAGGATGGAAGTATCATATCAAAGAGGTGAGGAAGCTGCAACAAGGTCAAAACCATGGAAATCATGGCCTACAGGTATGGTTCAAAACACTTCTTCTCCATTCTCTTACATGCATAATCCATTATGGAATACTCATGTTCTAGGGCAGCCATGTCAATTTCAATATAACCACCAATCTTATCTACAAGTTTGGCATGGTTCACCTTATGATCGCATGACTACTCTCCCTCATCTTGTAGCACAAGCACATTCTCCATATTCTCCACCAGCTCTTTCACAACATCCTGCTTGCATATCAAATTTATCCACTCAACCCAACCAACCACATCATCACAATGCTCCATTCCATACACAATTTCCCGCTCAACTAATTCCACACCCTCACCACAATAAACCAGTACAACATGCTTACAATGTTGAACTGCAAAATTTACCCATCCTTTCCACCCATTCTATCTCACATGCACCAATGGAGAAAACTTACAATGAGATTCAGAATGTTTCAAATTCAAAAATTGTAGAAGTTATGGTAGAAAATGAGGTTTCTTTTAGTATGCCTCAACAAGTCATTTTAAAAGCTCAAGAACTTCATGATATGATGGCTATGGGAAATCAAGAAAGTAAAGGATATATTGAAGATTGGTTTCATTCCATCACTTGTTTGCAGCATCACTCTATACTTCAACAATTTTTGACAACATCTTTTCAAGGGAAGTTGGCTTCTCATACCCTAATTCTTATCAACATGCATTTTTCAAATTTGGGTATGTACATATTTGAAGCCTTATTTCGAAAATGGTTCCATTGGAAGTACTCCTATACATAGTCATATTCATATTTCAATCAAAGTAGGTTAGTGAAAAAATAAAATAAAATAAAATAAGAACATAAATAAATGCATTTTATTTTTTTGTAAAAATAATTGTTTGTTTGTTGCAACACGCTATCAAATCAACATTGGTGATAATTTTTTAATTCATTTGTGTATGTAGATGACTTATAATGGAAATAATAGTTCTACAAACACTCATATTCATTTTTATCACCAATTTGAAAAAATGCTTGAATATCATTTTTTTGGCTTGCGGGCTTGATGAACTTTCTGGAAAAACAGTCGGGACAGTCATGTTTTGAGGGACCAAAAGTGAATATTTTTAAAACCTGTTTCTACCCTAGGTAGCCCTTGATGTCTAATTTCTAACCCAATTTGAATTAGTCAATTTGGATTTGAAACGAAAAAGTTAGAACCAAAACATTGACCGGATGTCTAGTGGGCAGCTCAGGAACAGAGTTGGGACAGTCAGTTTTTGGAGGCCTAAATGTTTGAATTTTTAAAACCTGTTACTATGGTAGATTTCCCTATGAATCTTGTTTATAATTCAATTGGAATCACTCATTTTCGATATCGTATGGGGAATTTATGATCAAAATACTGACTGTCTATCGTAAATCAGCGCCATTAAAACTATGTCTTTTTGGCTGTTCCTTACAGTATTTGACCTATCAATTCTTCTTTTCTTCAAAACCTGTTTCTATTGGAAATAAATAAATGAATCTAATTTCATTTCCAATTTGAATCATTTGAATCCGACATCAAAAGAAAAAGTTACGCTTAAAACATTAACTGTTGATCTGAGCTGGGTAATTGAAAATGACTATGTTATGCAGGTTGTTCTAACTAAAATTGACATATCATATCATTGAATTTCTAAAACCTGTTGCTAATGGAGATAAACCTTTGAATTAGCTCTCATTTGGCTTTGGAATCACTCAATTTCGATGAAAAACAAAGAAGTTGTGATTAAAACACTACTGGATAGTATGGTCGACCACTGCTCTCCCGCAGGTGACAAATAAATTTTACTTTGTTATTTTCTCAATGGATTTGTTATATAGAGTAACTACTTGTTGTTTTTTGCATAATTCTTGGATTAGGGGAGCCCGATCACCTCTCTTTCTCCATGATTTAATGTTTTATTGCAGGTAGACACTCGTTTTTTTGCAGGTCCTGGGAAAATAAAGAAGGTCAATTTATGGACGAGTGATTCTTGAAAAAATTTTAACGAAACAAAGGAATTTCATCTAAGTCATTACCCAACGGATTCATAATAGAAGAAATGAAGAATTGATTTCAATTTGAAGATTCATGTCTTGTCACTGCTGCCAAAACATTATTCAAAAAGATCATTTTTTTTACATAATATCATAGCTGTTGTAACTTAATTTACATATTGTTTTTAAATAAAATGTTGTTTCTTTTCTAATTTCTCTTATATTTTGTGTTTCAGGTGTTGCTTCATTCAAAGTGTAACTCATCCTCAGCATCAATGCTGTGAACAACGAATTTGTTTTTTTTGCATGTTTGCATTTTATGATTGTCCATTTTGCTGTTCCTTTCCGAATGGAACAACACTTCTGCACTTTCACGTTTTGATGTTCCTTTTTGAATGGAACAGCACTTCTGCACTTTTCATTTTTGCTGTTCCTTTTCCAAAGGAACGGCACTTGCGTTTCTGCTGTTCCTTTTCCAAAGGAACGACACTTTTAGTTTTTGCTGTTCCTTTTTCCAAAGGAACGACATTTGCATTTTCACATTTTTTTATGTGTATTTTTGCTTTTTGGTGTGCATTTCCTTTGCTGTTCCCTACACGGAACACCACTTTTTGAGTGTTTTTGCTGTTCATTCAAAAGAGCAACACTTTAGGATTATTTTCGAGAGCAACCCTTCCTTCCTCTTGTGGGACTATTCCTAGTTCATCTCAACCACATTTTACTGATTCCCCTTCATGGCATGAAGTACACTATTTTTACGAGGACGAGAATTATGGATTCTATTGAAGCGAGTTAATATCATTCACGTTATGATCTTTAACATGACAGCTCCTTGATGATAGATTATTTTCAAAAGGGACACAATTATTTATATACTACTTTACTGCATTGTTTTCTGTTGAACATAATATTGATTGATCATCTTAATACCATGCTGGTTCCACCCTTCTGGATTATAATCTTCTCTGTCTGTAATAAATGAGATTATGGGTATATTTTTCTATTGACATGTTCAACTTCTTCCACCATCCCCGCTCTTAAGGAGTACTGAGCCTCCCTCTTTTTATCATAAAAATGTGTAATAATAACAAAATTTTGTTCGCAGATGGAGGATAGGGGGTCTCATTACGAGCCAGCCTACCATGTTCATAAGGCTGTAACAAAGTGACATTCCCATTATGGCCACCACACCAGGGTTATGATCCATTGGATAGCCCAATTATCCTTGGAACAGGGGGTCTCATCACGAGCCGACCTGATCACTTTTTCTACATCCCAGTGAATGGCAGTGTGGTTATCTGGTTACCACGCCAGCACACTGATCTCTTCTGTAGAACAAAAATGTAACTCTGTAGTTATAAATTGAGGATCCTGGCTCATATGGGTTAAAAAGCAACCCTGCCGAGGCTATGGACGCCTGCTGGCAGCAGCGGCTCTGCTTATGGTATTGAAGTTATATCTTATCGTCAATTATTATTATAATACTCTTTTCTTATTTTTTCTTTTTATCAGAAAAGTTATTTCCTTAACTTTTTCCCTGTTTTGAACCTTTATGCATGAGAAATTGTTTTATGATCAATCGCATCATTTTCAGCTAGCATACTATCAGTAAAGCATCTTTTTGGCATATTGTTGTTCTTTTTCTCTTTTTCATCACCTATCATCAATTTAAAGCGTCCTATCTCTTATTCATAACTATCTTTACACACTCTGCTCTCATTATAACCATAACTCCCGCTATCCTATCATTGATATGTGTACTCTGCTTCATTCACTGCTATATTGTTCATTCCCTTGCCTTGCCATCAACACAACACCTCTCATATGCTTTATGGTCATGGAATTCCTTTTCCAATTGGAGGGGGAAATGTATGCATTATGGGATTGCATGCGATATGATTACTGCACTCTGCCATCACTTGTTGATTTGCCAAAATATTAGTATTGCATGTATACATAAGTTTTTCCGATTGAAATTTTTGCATGCATCTTATCTATTGCTTACACTATGGATTCAAGAACATTGTATGCCAAATAGTGCTTTGTTTGCAGGAAAACAACAAGTATGGGCAGAATTCTATTCACAGCATGACCACACTATTGCAACTAACAGAAGAGGCTCGAGCAACTCGCGAACGTGCACAATTCTTCCGACATGATGTGCTTGCCTGGATTCTACCTTTTGCATCACTTTCAGCACCAACTCTACCTACATCAGCTTCAACACCTGCCAGTACATATATGTCATTCCACATTTTTGGAGGTAAAACTTGAGGTAAAATCGCATAATTTTCTGATTTATTACGAATTTAGGAGAATTTACTGAAATCCATTTTGAGCATTATTTATCATCCTTCATTCCACATCTTTACCACTTCCCCTTTTTCAGCGGCATATCATCTTTCAGTTTGGGGGAGTGTTGCTTTCATTCATTTCTTTTTTATGACTATGCCATTCATATTCTTTATCATCCATTGCTATTCTTATTCATTCTCAACACCTCCCTTATTCCATGTTGTTTTACACCAAGCATAGAATTCAACAGCTGGTAGCAACCACCTCTATTTTTTTTCTAGCATCGCATGAGGGCATGCTAATTTTTCAGAGAGGGGGAGGAATTGCTACGCATGATGGATGTTTTCTATTTTCTTTCTCATTTAAGGCACACAATTTCAGTGTAGAAATTGATTTCCATAGTATTTTTAAAACTATGAACTCAATTTTTGTGATTTTTGGAAAACACAGACGTATCATTAATACAAACCCAGACAATTTCAAGATAAATTGGTTCATAAAATTTCGGAAATCATGCACTCTCAGCTACAGTCATTTTGTTTATATCTCATGATCCATGCATCAAAACAGTCTGATTTTTGGATCATAAAGGCATTCATATATTATAAATTTACTTGCCAACCAAATTTCAACAAAAGCCGGTTTGTAGTTTTTGAGAAAATGGTTAATGAAGTTTGCTGTTACTTATATCATATTTTGTTGCAACTTCATATATACATATAGTTGAATGTCAATATAAAAATTGTTATGCCTTCATCAAGATTACTAAAAGTGAATATTCATTAATTAAGGAAGAATTCATTTGTTCTATACATTTCATGAGCTGAGATGAACATATTTTTTATTGCTTGGTTAACACATGGGTTTTTGTCTTTGGGTTGCATGAGGACATGCAATATATTCAGTTTTCGTTGTATGAGGACATGCAACATATTGAGTGTGGGGGTATGTTGGGCCGTTAATATGCCATTATTATTATCACTTTTGAACACTTATTCCACCCATTTCTACTATTCTTCATCATGTCATTTATTATAATTTATTATATAAATCCATTTTATGATGATTTATGCTTCTATGAATGAATATTATTTATTCTACTTTATTTCTAATAAATTGATGATTATGCATGATTTTATCAATGATAGTTTTAATAAATCATTTGTAACATTATTCACCATTTTTAGCCTCTAAGATAATTTCCAGATTGAAGATTTGATCATTAAAAGTGCCAACTCAGAAATTCGCTGGAATAAGAAGTGACGGTTTTGCGGTTGAGAATTCGAGCAAATGAAGCAGAATCTGGAAAATCCGGAACATGGGTTTTGTCCAGAACGGACCCAATTAACTTTAATGAAGAACGGTTTGCCCAAATTCGGCTTGTACTGAGAGAAACGCAGGGTTCTTTGAGCATGATTTTCTCAGATTTGTTGTTGCGGTCGTCCTCCAAATCTCAGCGGCAAAGCCAAATTCGCCTTGTTCTTGTTGATCAAATGGTTAGAAGCAAACCAATTTTGTAATAGAAATCATGTTATACTTATCTTTATTGTAACTTCTCTCTGATCTCTCTCTATTTAAATGAAAACGGAGATCAGAGATGGGAAGGATTTGAGGATGATTTGGGGGATGAAAAATGATGGAAAAATGATGAAGAATGATGGTGGATTATTCATGATAGGATAGGGATTGTTGCATGCTGTAATTCTCAAGCCTTTGCTGTTGTAATGATTCCACAATTTGCTGATTAATACATGATTTGGGAGTTGCTGTTCATTCTTTTCATTCTGAAGTAACCCAGTAGCATCCGCTGGCGGCTAAGGGCCCAGCCTCTGGTGGAGTACGCTGCTGCTGTGTATCATATCTTTACAATTGCTGCCGTGTGATGGTTTGATTTCCTTTTCATTTCTTTAAATTGTTTTGTTCAGTAATATTTTGTTTATGAACATTTCACAGAATTGCTTTGTTATATTGAAATCATAATTGGATTGTGTGAGTGATAGAATTATTAATTATAACTTGAAATGTCCTGCTGATAATTCTGATCTAATGCTGCGCTATCTAATTAAGACTACGGTTCATTTAATTACTGCTCAATTATAATTTCAATGGTTGTTCAATTAAGTTACTATTCAATTATAACTACGATTGTTGTTGCTTCAATAATTGTGATTAATGTTCATGCTGATAGGTTGTTGATTCAATTACATTTATAGTTGCTGTGTCTTTCTAATGACTTAGTTTTGTTGTTCGGTTCCATTTAAGGTTGTTGTTTAGTTCTAGTATTTGAGCATTGCTATTCCTTTCCATTAATAAATCATTTTTGTTAGATGAAACTTTGCTGTTCATTTCTGTTGATTCATTGCAAGAGTGCTTTTAAAGAGTTTTCCTAGTTTACTTTCAATAGCAGCTTTAGTTCAATTTCGATTTCCTTTTAATTGCTTTAAAACAGGACTGTCGACTGTAGAGAACATTGGTTATTGCTTCCTCCTTCCTAGATTGATTGTCTTGTTCCGGTTTGATTTCAATTGCATCAATATCCGGAGGAATGAGTTATTGCTACTGTATCCTCGATTGATGGTTGTTTGAGTGAATGATTTAGTTTAGAACATTTCAGTTTCTTGCTGTTCCAATTAGATTTTGTTTCCAGCTTTCATTTACTTTTGCATTTTAAGCACTATACTGCAAAACATTACTCTTGAGTAAATAGCCGCCTCAGACTGAGTACACTCTTGAAATAAAAAGTCATCCCTGGGTTGATAATTAATGTGAAGGTAATTAGGAGTTAAAAAGACCCTTTTTATCGCTCCACACAGATCGCCTATCTTAGAACCGAATCTATAGATCTCCTTCGCATCCATGTGTGCAAGGTCAACTATACTTACTGTACTCAACAAATCATATACTTATAAAATAGTAGTGCATCATTATAGTTATTCTTTGCATAAAACATAACAGAACAGACCTAGATGCAAAAGAAACACTTAACACAGTACTTTCACAACTTAATAAAGAATATGCATAACACAACAGCTATCAAATATTCACATCAACAGTACAAATATATCCAGCTATGCAACAACCTTTCTCACTCATTAATCCTTCAGTTCCTTCTTACAATACCCAAACCTGACTTGCGCACACAGCAAAAAGGTCTGCACACAACAGGATTTGGGATCTCAGCGCACACAGCCAGTAGGAGTCCTTTCCCCCAAAACCCAAACATATCTACTAAGCCACAATTCGCATCAAGATCTCCTCATCTTCTTACCTTATAATTCAAAACGTGCCTCTATTTATAACAATATAGCCTAATCTTTCCTATGGTCCGCAAACCGTGGTTTGCGGACTCTAGGTATACCCTTTGACCCATTACAATGCTTTTGGGGATTTTCCCCACCCCAAAACCCCTGCGCTAGACCAGTTTTGCAGCTTGCAAGAGACCCTGTTCCAATAGTCCCCCAACACAATCTTGTGACTCGTCCCGAGTCACTGTGGTGGTGCAGTCTCTACCTGCGCATGTAGGGCATTAATGGCTGCGATCAGTAGAGGAAATACTTCTTGACTCTGAGCGGTAGCACTCTGCGCGATGTCTACAAGCTTCTGGGAGGTTGGTCCTTTAGTAGCCATGGTAACCCACTCTAATATCTGGTTGAGTCGCTTGATTGCGCCATTAGTATCCTGTGATAGCTGGAGGGCGGCGTCGGCCCATGGCTTCAAGAATTTTTTGATGGCATGCCTCATTCGTTGGAGATCCAAAATCGTATCTCGGAGTGCGTTGCTAGTCTTAAAGAGTTCCAGATGCTGCGCAGGGACTAAGGAGGCAAGGTAGCTTCGATCTGATCGAAAGCAGCTTCCTTCTGTCGTAAGTCCTTCTTGATGTTCTGAAGAACTGGACTGCTGTCTAGAGCTACATGGTTGAATCGAGCAATTGAGTACCCTGAGTAATATGTCCTGTAATGATTTCCATAGCTTCTGTTACCAGCGCAACACGCTGGGCTCATACCTCCAGAGGTGTGACAGGCTGTAATTGGGCCTGTAATGCGGTGAGTTGCAGGTCCATTTCAGTCCTGAGGGTCTGTATTTCAGTTCTGGATGCCTGTAGTGCCACAACCAAGCTTTCTATAGTAGCCCAGAGTGAAGCTGAAGCCGGGAGCTCATCTAGTACCTCTGTGTTGAGCTGGTGGACCACTGTCTCAAGTTGCGCCGTCTGCGAGATAGCAAGGGAGACGTCTGTGATTCTTCATGCAATGATCGGTGTGGCCACATCGAGCTGTTTCTATGCGGTCCAGTCGCAATGATGGATATCTTCAAGCACGGTGGTGTGTAAACCTTGTAACACCTCGCGGGGTAGTGGCGCCAAGTCCAATTATAGTCCCGTATCCACTGGAAGGTGGGTTCCGACTAGGACATTGCTAGGCAACGAATAAGCACGGCTTTCATTTGCAGTTAGCCCGGTACTACTGGTAGGGTGCAGCGTATTTGTCTTTGTCTAGAAGTCTTGAAGCTCAACCCGCATGGCATCAATTGCAACCTTTTTTCGTGCTTCTATGGCTTCCCACTAATCCTCTGTAGCCAGAGTAAGTGCGTCCATGATTTTCTTGAGATCACCATCAGTTAGCGTGATCGTTGCATCATATTTTGGGCGTTGGGCGTGCTGCTTTTTCTGGGGCCCCTTTGCAAGCTCCCTGTGATGCTTCATACCCCGGGGGGATGTAGTATCCTTGTTAGTCAGCCTTTTCGTTCACAGGACTAGCTGCGAGTCGACCGTGTTAGCTCTCACAGTGATCTGCGATAGTTGTGTAACATCTTTCGTGGCTACTTCCGAGCTCGTCCGGCTGGATCCTGTGATCATCCCAGGTTTGGAAGGGGCATTAACTTCCGTCATATAGCTTTGATGCCAATATGTGCAGGGTTTGAAGTCAATTTTTCCTGTAGGGAGCCAGAGGGTAGTTAGCTTATCAATTTCGGTGTCCCCAGACCCCCTCAACGTAGTGTCCGCAGGCTCTGCACTGGTAAGCGCCAAATCATCCAGGAGGTTAGGGGCTGCCATATTAATGTAAGGAGGGGATCCTGAATTTGGAGACTCACAGGCAGCGGAAGTGAGTTGATTGGGTATGAACAGAATGCGAAAGGTCCAGAAAATCATGCAGCAGAACAATACATGCAGATTACAGAGATGATATGGAACCTTGGTTGGAGTTATCCTTTCTCCTTTATAGTGCCCGTGGCTGTCCAACGGTAAGGTGAATATTACTTGGAACTTACCATCAAGAAAACGGTAAAAACTCACAATAAATTGCCTCACTAATTACTAGCTGCCTGTTTTCCGTAACGATAATATTCCCATTTTATTAGAGTTCAGTGTTCTGACTGTCATCGTTCACACCCTATGGCCTTCCCACGGATCTGCTGACCTTGGATGAAGCATCAGTTCTACTTGTGCATCCTTAATTATAGCCGAAGTAGGGTGTGATGTAATGCGATTCAGGTGCAGCCTAAACAACTTGGCAACTAGGCGCATCTCATCCAGTGCTATGTTTGGAATAGTTCGGGGATCATCCTTTCCTTCCATTGGGCTAAGGCTGTCGTATTCAACCATGTGTGGTACCTATGTTCCCCATGATTCGGATGCGATGTACAGGTGTGGTCTACCCTGAGTCAAGGCATCAGTGTTCTGCAGAGCTGCGTCGAGCGCTCCTGTGCCATCCACCACCCTAAATTTTCGTAGAAACTCATCCCGCAAAGTCTCCCAATGGCAAGTGCGCTAATGTAGCTCCGTGTATAAATACCATGCAGCTGGACGCAGTCCCAGAGCATAGATAAACAGGTGGACCCATTCTTTTGGGGTTCTGTCGCACCACTATGTTTCCCATGCGAGAAAATATCTCTGTGGGTCTTCTGACCTAGATCCGTCTCATAGCTAGAGCTTCAAATCACAGGATCATCTTATCCTAACATTCCTCCCAATCGCGGAATACCTTCCCATGCGTATCCCACCAGTGTGCAGGTGTTTCGCGCAGGGCTAGCTTAAGGGCCCATAACCTGCGTCCCTTGGGAAATTTTGCTTCGAATGCACTTAAAAATTCCTTAATGTTACTCAAATCCCCAAAGTATGGTAGGTCTCCTACCTCGGAGGAGATGCAGCGGAAGTTCCTTGTGACCCGAAGACATCACAGAGCCGAAACCTCATGCAACCAATTCTCTAGTTCCCCATCAGAGTTGGAAAATAATTCGCTATATTTTTCCCAGAAGAGTACTCATTCCGTTGTGGGGTTAATCCAATCTTCGTCCTGCTTAGTCAACTTGTAAATGTGATCTCCTTCCTCCTCATCACACGCTGGCTCTGTATACCACGCACCTTCTGTGGGATCCAATGGTACTATTACTTGTGTACCATTATTTTCAAACACCATGCTTCACTTTTTGAGATTGATAACACCCCCCATATCTATAGCCTAGTCCAGTCCTAGGGGCGCAGGGTAGGGGTCCGCATCTTCTACAATTTCTATTACCTCAAAGTTAGCTCGGGCCTTTAATCCTGCGATATCTAACATGATTTTTGTCAGCCTTCCCAGAGGGATGATCTTCTGTTGATTCGCCATGCACAACTGGATGGTGGACCATTCCAACTTAGGTTCTCCCATTCATTTCCATGTTTTTTTAGGTAACACGTTCACATCTGATCCAAGGTCCAAAATAACCTGATCCATCTCGTAGTCACCAATCTGCGTAGTCAGCCACATTTCTCTTCTGGTGCATTTTTTATACCTGTATAGTTTGTGTACATCCTTGGTCCCTGGGGTCGGATTGGACCACACTACGCAGCTATTCATTAAGGCCTGAAGGTTCTCTACAACCTTTGGGTTATGTAGCAGCTTCATACATGCCTGCAGAAAGGGCTCGACCCCCTCATCTGTCTTGGGGTGTGTCGGTACCTACACAGTAGCTTCTTTGTCCTGAGCGAAGTCCTGGCCAGCTGCGGCCATTGTTTTTTGTCCCTTTTTCATGTTCAATCCTTCTTGGCGGGTTAGAGGATCCCTAACAGCCTCTTCCTTTGGTCCCCGGGTGGCCATCCCACTGCATGTTATGACTTTCACACTTGGGTCCATGTTCCTTAGCTCGGATTTAACTCTCTGCACATTCTGCGTAGGGGTGGGTTGCGTTTCCTGCATTTTTGCTATTAAAATTGCACAATCTTCGATCACATGGTCCAGTTGTCTGTAATATCGGCAAGATTTCCTGGTATGATTTGGGTAGTTCCTAGCAAAGTGCCCTGTTTCTCTGCAATTATAGCAGATTAGCTATCTGCGTCCTCAACCTGCGCTTCCTCCTCGACCTCCTCCCCTGCCGCTTGCTGGAGAGCCACTAAAGTTTGCGAGAGATCTGGGTGACGCATGGTCTGATTGTACCCTATACAAGTTTCCTTGATCTATCATCAAATCATAAGTTTGACAGTTCTGCTCATCGTGTCCTATCGACTGGCAGAACCTGCACCACTGTTGCTTCAGTTCTGGGACATACGCTCCTAGTTAGGGGCAATGGTTCATATCATGTAGCCCTGTGATGCGACAGTCATTGCACCATAACACAGATCTACTTGAGCTTGGATGCACTAGGTTGGGTTCTCCACTTGCTCCTGGATGCATCGAACTAGGTCCTCCTGCCTGCATGTAATCTGTCAATAGTGGGAACTGATCCTTCATATGGCCAGATACCCGACATCATATGCACCATAGATCTATGCTGGCTCCTTCTCCTTGTTCCTTTTGTAGGTTCTGAATTTCCATGTGCATAGCTCCGAGCTGCTCCTGAATTTGCTGTACTCCTAACGAAGTATCTTCTCTGGGCGCAACTTCTAGTTTCATAGTGACTTCCATAGCTTTTTCCTGTGACTCGAAGGTTTGGTGACTCATTGGTGTGCGCAGGTGGGGAAAAAACATAGCGATGAACCATTCTATATGTTTTCTATTTTCGTACTCAAATCCTCCTTCCCTGATTTCTCTCTTCAGTCGTTGATCAACCTCCCATATAGATTTAGACGCTCCTTTCTTGAAGTCCTTCACATCTGCTACTAACTAGGAGTAATATTTTGGCTTTCAGAACTGTTGCTTCATAGCGTCCTTAAAATATTGAATAGATGCATTCCCATTCTGAGATATGTATCACATATACTAGTCCAAAGCTCTTTCTTCGAATTCTAGAGATAGTTGTGCCCTCTTCACCATATCGTTTGTCACATTTTTCACAGTCCATACGGAATCTGCAACAAACCAAAATCAGTCCATATCCTCATCTCCTACCCCCTTGAAGGTAGGTAGTTTCAGGTGCGCAGCCATATCACTATCCGGGGGAGGTGGTGGTATGGGCGAATTCTTACCTCTACGTGGCCTGGACGGCGATGTAGCCAGGGGGCTCTACACAGCCATCTCTCGCAGAGGGCTATAGAAAAATATTTCCCCTTCAAGGTTGGTTCGATAGTATTTACCACTACGTGTCGTGCTCTCGTCTGGATCCAAGGTCATTCACTCGGTATGACTACACAGAATAATCTTCTGGCACAGTAATATCTTAATCAGCAGGGGTAATGTCTTCAGAAAGTTTCCCGGGAAACCTTTAAAAAATCTCTGCTTTGCTTCAGAGTAGGATACGAACTGATCAATGGAAAATTCTATCACAAACCCTCCTAGCACACTATCCACCCAATGATCCACCGTGCGAGTGATGGTATTATCAGTCCTTTCCAGCTGCTGGATCAACCCTGGAGTCCACTGAGTGACTCGTTCATCCTTCCAACACTTCTGAAACTCTACGAGCCTTGCCAGCCACTCCTAAAGCTCAATTTCAAATGTCACAAAGAAAATTTCGTAGCTTTCCGTAAGAATGTACCTGTTTTTCCAATTTTCTGTCGTTAACCTTGTGTTGCGATTCTCTTTTATTGCAAATTCCTGAATCTGCCTTTCGAACCACTCTTCAATTTCCTTCCTCTCAGGCTTCCAGTACTCTCTTGTCATTACTCGATCCCTCTCTCAAAATGCTCCTGGTCCTGGCAATGGAACCATTTGTTGGCTCGAGGGGTCCTGACCCAGGTTCGGAGGTTAAGGTTTGCCAACAAACCCCTATAATACTAGCCATTTCGGAAATGACCTACTTGCGTAGGTCAAAGTCTCACCTGAAGCAGTATGGGTGGGTGCTGGAACTATTTTTCTGCACCCCTGAGTGTAATATCCCAAAATAGGGAAAATAAGCTGTATAGGGAATATCTTAAAATATTCCAAAAATGGATTGCTCAGCAATGCATTCACAGAAAAATTCATTTCCAGAAATATATTCCATAAGAATGAAAATAATCACTTGGATCCATTATATATATCCATTTATCATCTAAGTCCAAGTGGATATCTAAAACAAATGAAACTAGGTGAGGTAAACAGACCTCCCACACCTAGTGTAGCTGAAAAACACTAAAACCCAAAACACTGCTACTCAGAAATAATGCACAAAGGAAACTGTGCAGCCTTAAGAGGGTTTCAAATTAGAAATCAAGAAGAAAAATAGATCTGCTCATATATCAGGCAATCATGCTCAAAAAATTAGATCTAGTCTCCTCATTACAATTACAAGAAAACCCGGAAAGGGTTTCTTGTCATATACTCTGAATACAAATGTGATCTTCAGAAAATTACTAAATAATCACTGCAAAATTGAAGAATAAGAGTGTATAAGGCTGGAAGATATTATATCTGATGTATATCCCTCAAGGGCTTCCTCCCCTGAAAGGATGAACCTCTCAATCACAAGGAAACACTACAACAAAGCCACTAGACCATCCACTGAAGCTGCCTCCAAAAATAACGCATTCCCTAGATGGAACAGCACTGGGAATGTTGGGGAAATGTGTGGCCTCATTCCACAGATCTGAAATGAGCTCTATATCTCTCTAAACATATCTCCCGATAGAAGGAAACCTCCCTCCTATGATAAACTAGCTCAGAAGGTGGGATTCCAATCCCTTCCACTGTTGCACCCTGCAACACAGCACAATAACTTGTAGAAACTATGCTGATGAAGTAATTTGAAGCTTGGTTTGAAAACTTGATGTGGGAAATGAATGCAAACTCTCCCAAGAGGCTCCTCAAGGAAAGAGGTGGGATTCCCGCTCGGGAACACCCGGTGCTAAACAGCACAGCAACCCTGCTAAACAGCAAGAGGAAGAAAAAGTCTGAGCAGACCAAAATAATAATCTAAAACATGAAGAATAATGCTGCCATCCTCTTCCTTAAATAAAAAAAAGTGAGTTTTCTTGCCCTTGGCCCCACTCAATTAGGTCATCCCCATCAAAAGATTCATCTCCCTCCAAAACTGCGTTATTCCTTCTTTGATTCCTGCTCCTCCACATCTGCATTGTTGACTTAGTCAAAGTGGACTGAATCAACCTGATATTATCCATGTTCACACATGGAGGTGTTTTATTAAGTTGTAAGGAGTGTCCCCTTTCACACTTGAAGTGTTTTTATTCCTTCGTAGGAGACTTATGGATTTTTCTACCCATTTATTCACCGGCTAAAGATACTGCTAACTCCAATGTTTCATTTAGCTTTGAGGCTAAAATTTGGGAACATTACAGTCCTTCCCTCCAAAATATTTCCTTGTCCTCAAGAAAATGTATAGGGAGAGAAAAATTTCTCCCCTCCTCCTCTTGTGGCCTCCCATCAATGGCCTCCATCACTACACCAAGATAATCTGCATTAAAACTGCCTCCCAATATTTCCTCCCAAGTGTGCAAAACCAAATGGCCCACAACAATAAAAGGTGGAAAGTGTGAATGGAAACCTGCTTGCTGTCCCATGGCCTCCTCAAAGTAGGAGTGATGAAAAACATGGTGAATGAGTGACTCCCTCACCCATGCTATCATCCAAATGAAATGATCCATCCTAGGTAGCTCATTAAAAGATTCATCAACCCCAGTTTTATACAATGTATTAGGGTTGCGTGGAGAGATTGGATTCTTCCATACAAATGGTTTCTCTCTCCATTTATGATAAACATGGGGTTGTTTCTATCCTTGGGCTGTAATGACATGGCCTCCAAGAATGCCCCAAGTGTCCCCATCAAACAATTCAGCCATGAAGTGCCTCCTCAAGTTCTTCAAGTGGTTCCTCCCACAAGAAGGGAAAAATAGTGATGTGGAAATCATGGTTTGCCCATGGTTCCTCCTGAAATATACGACATGTAAAGTGGGAAGAATCATGCTCCCAATGGGCATCTCTAATACCTCCAACACTCTCCAAACAATGCTTCTCATAAATATAAAAATATCAGCAGTAAATGGAAGCAAAATGTAATAAAAACAAGCTACCATATGACAACCAGAGAGTGGTTCATAGTTCCACCAATGGAACCAACGTAGTGCATCCTTTGCCTGCATCAAAAAAAAATTTAACAAGTGCTTTCCCAGCCACTTTTTTGCTGCCACAGTCATCTCATTAGATGGAATCATGAATATACAATTTGGTGTCAATGGTGCACACCAAGAATTATGTGGCTTCCCCCACAAAATTTTGCAATGCTGCAATTAGCCTCAAGTACATCACAATATAAATTATAAGAAGGGATGATCCTCCTTAGTACAACATGCTGCTCATATAAAGTAAATAAAGGCAAATCATAATGCAAATATATACCTCCTCTACCATGTACTTTGGTCCTTGAGCTGAAATGGCTCAACTGAAAATGCTCCCTCACTCCCAATGAGTAGGAAGGTGGCTGTGACATCCTCTCTATCACCATCTAGGCTATGCATTTCTCCATATGCTGAAACATATCATACTGGATGCCCTCCCAAATAAAATCCTCTGCCAAGGAAAGATATGCATCAAATTGCCTGGAAAAGAAGTCCTCATGTGCTGCATGTAGCAGCTCCTCCTTGAGCTTAGAAGCTCTAGTCAAGAAGACTCTTCCATGAGAATAGATGACCATATCTTCCACCATGTATCTATCGTCACCATCAAGGTCATCTAGAATCATGCAAGCACCTAGATCCTTGGAGTAATCTACCGAGAGTTGAGACCTCCAATATGGATCAATCCTCCCAAGAGACAGCGCTGGTGATCTGGCATGTGAAGCTCTCCTCACACTGCTTCCTGCTACTTTGACGTCCCCCATGCCAAATTTCTCCTCCAAAATCTTCACCTCTCCAAAATCCAAGAGTGGTGAATCCAAAGACAAGATGTCTTTCATCAACTCTAGATCTAGTGGCATCCCAGGTGGAATGCCCCCATGTAGTGAGACATCAATGTCAAGAGTAGACTGTACATATGGTTGGGAAACATTTCCCTTGCCCTCACAGCGCAAATCAGTCTGCCTCTTCCTTTCATTAGCTCTCTAAAATAGAGGAGGGTGTGTGCCTCTCATCAAGTGATGCTACTCTCCCTTCCTACCTCCTCCTTCCCTCTGCAATGATTCACCATCATGATGCTCACTGATTGTGATTGGACCTCCATGTATGAGATCCTGGGGAATTTCTTGCAAGGATATAATAATCCCTCCTATTGGATCATGTGCTCCTCCTCCCTCTGCATGAGGTACTAGATGTGCTCTAGATGTGACAACTTTTTTGCCCTCATCTCCATCAATGTGTATGGGAAACCTCTCAACAGTCTGATCCCTTTGTGAAAAAGAGATTCCCATGCCATCTTGTTTAGGAATATGAAATAAGGATCTTGCCTCTAGTAAGGTATCATGCAAGATGTTAGCTCCTCCCATGGTTTTCTGAAGTGGAGTGAATTTTATAGTCTCCTCCATCATATGCAAGGGTTTTGTTCTCTTAAGTTTTTTCTTGTTCATGTGCCTTAGGAAGTTCCCCATCAAACCTCCCCACCAATGTTTCAATGAATCTTGCATAAGAGGAAGTGTTTGCATTTTTAAAAGAACAAGATTCAAAAATCCACCATGCATAGGCCTTACCTTTAAGATGCAGTGCTGCAATTATGATGGCTTCATCTTTAGAAATATGGTGCTACTATAGATAGGATTCTAGCTCCTTCACCCAAGCTCTAGCTAAACATGTAGGTGAACCTTCAAAAGTAGATAGAAGAAATCTATTTGCATCCTGCTGCTTACTCTTCTCCACTTTTATCTTGCAATACTCTTGGAAATTGATATGATCTCTAAACCTCTCAGTTTGAGATTCATACCCCTGCAACAATTCACTAAGAGTTTCCCTCTTATGTATTCTCCCTACTTTCATCCATCTCAAGATAGATCTGGGCACTTGACTATGTTGTGCATCATGATGTGTAGCTGCATGCTCACACTCACCATGTGAAAATCTAGATTCAGCGCTAGATCCAAACTCCTTTGGAGATCCCATCTCCATTCTGATTTTCTTCAGCTCTCCTTGAAAGCTCTGCATAGATCTTGGAAGAATCTTTGTAAGCATGTCTTCCTTTCTCCCTTCAAAAAATGGAGCCTTCTCTTTTTTTTCCATCTCTCCTGAAAGTATAATGGCCTGAGATCCACAGGCTGAGCCAATATTGAAGCTTTGATACCACTGTAATATCCCAAAATAGGGAAAATAAGCAATATAGGGAATATCTTAAAATATTCCAAAAATGGACTGCTCAGCAATGCATTCACAAAAAAATGAATTTCCAGAAACATGTGCCATAAGAATGAAAATAATCACTTGGATCCATTATATATATCCATCTAGCACCTAATCTCAAGAGGAGATCAGAAACAAATGAAACCAGGTGAGGTAAACAGACCTCCCACACCTAGTGTAGCTAAAAAACACTAAACCCCAAACACTGCTTATCATAAATAATGCACAAAGGAAATTGCGTAGTCTTAAGAGGGTTTCAACTCAAAAATTAAGAATAAAAATATATCTGCTCATATATTAGACAATCATGCTCAAAAACTGAGATCTGGTCTCCTCATTACAATTACAAGAAAACCCGGAAAGGGTTTCTTGTCATACACTCTGAATACAAATGTGATCTTCAGAAAATTACTGAATAATCACCGCAACACTGAAGAATAAGAGTTTATAAGGCTGAAATATATCATATCTGATGTCGATCCCTCAATGGTTTCCTCCCATGAAAGGATGAACCTCTCAATCACAAGGAAACACTGCAACAGAGCCACTAGACCATCCACTGAAGCTGCCTCCAAAAATAACATATTCCCTAGCTGGAACAGTGCTGGGAATGTTGGGGAAATGTGTGGCCTGATGCCATAGATCTGAAATGAGCTCTAGATCTCTCTAAACAGATCTCCCTATAGAAGGAAACCTCCATCCTATGAGAAACTAGCTCAGAAGGTGGGATTCCAATCCCTTCCACTGTTGCACCCTGCAACACAGCACAATAACCTGCAGAAAATATGCTAATGAAGTAAGCTGAAGCTTGGTCTGAAAACCTGATGTGGAAAATGAATGAAAAATCTCCCAAGAGGCTCCTCAAGGAAAGAGATGGGATTCCTGCTCGGGAACACACGGTGCTAAACAGCACAACAACCCTGCTAAACAACAAGAGGAAGAAAAAGTCTGAGAAGACCAAAATAATAATCTAAAACATGAATAATAATGTTTCCGTCCTCTTCCTTAAATAAAAATGTGAGTTTTCTTGCCCTTGGCCCCACTCAATTAGTTTATCCCCATCAAAATATTCATCTCCCTCCAAAACTGCGTTATTCCTTCTTTGATTCCTACTCCTCCACATCTGCGTTGTTGACTTCATCAAAGTGGACTAAATCAACCTGATATTATCCCTTTTCACACATAGAGGTGTTTTATTAAGCTGTAATGAGTGTCCCCTTTCACATTTGAAGTGTTTTTATTACTTCTTAGGAGACTTATGGATTTCTCTACCCATTTATTCACCGGATAAAGATACTGCTAACTCCAATGTTCCATTTAGCTTTGAGGCTAAAATTTGGGAACATTACAGTCCTCCCCTCCAAAATATTTTCTTGTCCTCAAGAAAATGTATAGGGAGAGCAAATCATTTTGAGCAGTGGTGGAGACTTTTGGTGAGGAGGCCACAAGAAGAAGAGGGGAGGATTTTTTCTCTCCTTATACAGTTGCTTGAGGACAAGCAATATTTTGGAGGGGAGGACTGTAAAATTCCAAAATTTTAGCCTCCAAGCTAAATGGAATATTAGAGTTGTTTTATCACTAGGTAGGCGAATAAATGGGTAGGGAGGCCCATTAACCTCTTTAGAAGGATCAATAACACTCCTAATGTGAAAGGAGTAAGAATAAGCAGCTAATTTGAGAACCCTTGGGTGTGAACTGAGATGGAATCATATTGATTCAGTCAACTTTGACCAAATCAACAAAGTTGTCTAGATACATTGAACTTCCTTGATGGACAACGTAGTTTTGGTGGAGGACAACTTGCATGAGCTTGATGGCACATGTGGATGGGACCCAATGTGGAGAGGTTCACTTTCTATATATGGAGAGGATGGGAGCCTTTGTTATTCATGCTTTGTATTTGATCTTTTGATCTTGTCTGTTTAGACCTGGCTTCCTCTTGCTTTTTAGCAGGGTTGCAGTGCTGTTTAGCACAGGGTGTCCCCAAGCGGGAATCCCACCTCTTCCCTTGAGAGGCCTCTTAGGAGAGCTTGCCCTGTATTTCTCCACATCCAGGCTTAAGGCCAAGCGTCATTCTTCAGTCCCAACGTTATTTCTGTAGCATAATATTGCTGAGTTGTAGGGTGTTGCAGCGGAGATTTATTACACCACTTCCGGGTCTATTTCTCAGTAGAGGGTGCGTTCCTTCTCTTGAGAGATAAGATAGGAAGATTTCTAAGAAAATTTCATATCTTGGCAGCAGGCCAAAGTGTTTCTCATCTCCTACAGTGCAGTCCCTTGCAGTAACTGCGTCATTTTGAATAGAGTTGATGCAGCAGGGTTAAGACCCTTGTTTCTGAGCTAGTTTCCAAGGGAAAGGGCCAACCCTTCTCCCAAAAAGCTAGAGAAAGGAATTCTCATCCCTATTTTGTATTTTTAAGCTATATTCCTGTAATTTTTCAGTAAGACTGCATTTTCTGAGCTGAATATTCATATCTGCTCTTTTTGTACTTGTACTTTCATGAAAGCCTTGCCGAGTTGTCTTTATAATACAATAAGGAGGTCAGATCTTCATTTTCTTGGAATATTGTCCCATAAAACTCCAGATCCACGTTATTTTATCATTATACTATAGAAAAACTCATAAAATAATGTTGTACATGCTTCAGTATTTTTCTGCATAACTTAAGTCATGGGATTTGGCTATTTTTGAGTTGATATGAAGCCGGGAGGTCTATTTAACATATCAAAAGGGATTTCTTTCTGATCCCATTTTGTATGTGAGATATTAATATCATATGTTAAGGGAACCAAGTGTTATTTCACCAATTTAAAACACAGATCTTTAGGAATAACGTTTTCAGGGTCTATTTGCTGCATTTTCCCCACTTGGGAGAGTGTAGAAGTTCTTCTGTGCTATTGTTTCACTCATTTGATTGCTATGTGTTTTTGAACACACCATATGATTCTATTTTATAGATCTCCAACTTAATAATATCTTCATATATTCTTATTGTTGTATAAATTCCCTATTTTGGGATACTACACTAAGAGAGGATAGGTAAGCCAAGTAGAGCTACGTCCGGCTTTATAATGACCAGATCGCCTATCTCAGAACCAGACCTATAGATCTCCTTCGCATCCACATGCGCAAGGTCAACTATACTTACTGTACTCAACAAATCATATACTTCTAAAACAATAGTGCAGCATTACAGTAATTCTTTTCATAAAACATAACATAATAGACCCAGATGCAGAAGAAACACTTAACACAGTACTTTCGCAACTTAATACATAATATGCATAACACAGCAGCTATCAAATATTAGCATCAATAGCACAAATATATTCAGCTATGCAACAACCTTTCTCATTCATTAATCCTTCAGTTCCTTCTTACAATACCCAAACCCGACCCGCGCACACAGTAGCAGGGTTCGCACACAGCAGGACTTGGGATCTCTGCGCACACAGCCAGCAGGAGTCCTTTCCCCAAAAACCCAAAAAGATCTAATAAGCCACAATTCACATCAAGATCTCCTCATCTTCTTACCTTATAATTCAAAACATCCCTCTATTTATAACAATCTAGCCTAATCTTTCCTATGGTCTGAAAACCATGGTTTGCGGAGTCTAGGTCTACCCTTTGACACATTAAAATGCTTTCAAGGCTTTTCCCCACCCCAAAACCCCTGTGATAGACTAAATATAATAAAAATATGCAAAATTGGACCAGTTTCATAGCTTGCAGGAGACCCTATTCCAACAAGGAATGTGCAGAGTTTCAGCAAGTGACAACAAATTAACACTTGCAAAATCAAGATTGAATAGAAATGCCAGTAAATAAACTAAAAAAAAAAGAAATTCCAGCGAGAAAATCAAGATTGACAGTGAAATCATGAAAGGAAATGAGTAGATTCAACATGCAAAACTTACTTCTAATGTAGGTTGGTGAGGATTTTCTTGATCGATAGTTGTGCGCCTAACCCATATGAGACTGATTATGCAAATGAATGATTAACTGGGTTAATTTAAAAGAGTTTACATGAAAATTTGTTTCATGCATGATCGCCACTTGCCGACGAATGAAAGGATTAGTTAAGAGGAGTTATGTGGGCTCCTATTTTCTAAGAATTCACCCACGTGCAACAAAGAGGCTCATGCATACATTCTAGAAGAGTGCATGTCTTCAGCAGGAAGGAGAGCACTCAAGGAGGGCACATTTTCTCAACATGAAGGTGTACACTCAAACAAAGCTCACTTCTTCAGCCCAAAGGAGTTTTCTCAACACAAATGCATGTCTTCATCAACTTGGAGTGTGATTTTGCCTTAATGAACAATTTTCTTTATTTTGTTTTCATTTTCTATGCTTTTGAGTGCTTTTCTAGTGAGTGCATGGCAAAAAGGCTAGTTTCTAAGTCAATAAAAGTCATGATTTCACCTAACCATGGACTAGATAACATAAGCACTTCTAAGGTTTAGGTGATGAAACTTAGGTCCAAACATTGACATAAGAGGATGTGATACTAGGAGAAAACACACAAATAACAAATCAAACAACATGACGACACTAGGGATGTTGAAACAACAGTTCATGTAGGCTCCAAAATTGACTTAGAAAAAAAAATTGGAGGGTCATTGTCATAGCGACAACACTTGGCAACATACTAGGAGAACCCCAACTTCTTTGAAATGGTTTCATTTTAAGTACAAAGTCTCAATTCTCTAGGAAGTATTGATTCAATCAGTGAGTCACCTTAGCTCCCCACTCTTACCCGATTATAGATGTAGTCTTCCCAATTCTACCGCTCGGCGTAACACAACATGAAGAATGCCATATCATTATGATGTTGATGTAAGTAATGGTAATATAGTACAGTGAGTTACAACATTAAGAGTATGAGTTTTACATATTTGGAATTGCTCCGCTACCAATAAGCCTAGATATTACCCCAATAGAGTCGCTTTAGGAACACAAATTTTTCTTTGATGCCAGCAAACCTGGGAGCACCCCAGCAAAGTCGCTTGCTTCACCTCCTTGTGGAGGAAGCCTTTCTATTATTTCACCCTTTTTATTTTTCTTTCTTTTCATAGGACTATGCTTAGGCACTTACTATTTTTCAACAGGTAGAAGAGGGATCCTAAATTACTGAGAGCATAAGATATTGGTCCTTCAGAGAAATGTTTACGACCTTTGAGGCTTTATTCACTAAAACGTTTCCCCTTATCTTACTCTACTCATATAGATAAGCAAGAACACACTATTCATAAACAACACTGAGTGTAGGAATGAAAATGCTAAATGGATACGAACATCATGGTTTTCTTATAGCTTCCCGAATGAAGGATCATATTTTCCATTGGAATATAATCGACTCGAAAATATGTATATCAAAACAAATAAGAGGGTAAAAAATAAGCAAAGGGTTTTATATTACTACAACTTTAATTTCACAAAATATTAGCCACGTCATCTTGACGTTGAAAACCAGCTTTATTCAAGAAGAAATAAAATCAAAAGAATCAAAACGAGAAAAATGAAAAAACAAAACATGCATGCAATGCATCTATCTAAATGAAACCTATCCTATCCTAGACTAAGAATTACATGGTTGGGTCATGTGAAATGGAACTTCTAATGTAGCCATAGAAGCTACACCCGACCTTTGGGTTGAAGGATGTAATCATGTATAACCCACATAATGAACAATGTAGTGATAAGGGCAGAACACGCAAACATACACACTTACACGTAGAAACATGAAGTGAAATCACAATGGTGTATCACACTCAACTTCTCTACCAAATGAAATAATCCACAACAATAATAATCACCTAGCCTATGCCCATACAAGACTCGATAAAGTGCATGCAATTAGAAGCCATGAGACATGGGTCTAGACTGATAAGATTCTTCTAGGGAATCTGCAATAAGATCATGGAAACTTTTTTTAGGGAAACTCTGACATGAAATACTAATCAAATATAGATCCACATCATAAGAAACATTAACAGGATTACCACAATCCATGTTGTCATGCGAGTGATATTATTTGATGGATGATGTAAAATTTTCATTAAGATCAGTTTATGTTTCTGCATCACATATTAAATATTTTCTTGAGGTGGGATGTAGTGGTGGAAGTTCAATAGTCAAATTAAAATTTCTTCCCTGAGGATTGAACAATTTTACGTGAAGAAAATGAGCATCCCTCAGGAGAGATTTGACATCCCACATGATGACATTAGTGATGAAATTTTTCAAAAGAACCATGAACTGATCGAAATCACAAATATCGTCATGATGACAATAACCTGACATAACCATTAGTGTAGGCTGAATTTTCCTACTTGTTAGCATAGTTCTATGCTAAGTCATGAGTTTATTTTAAAAATTTTGTTTTTTAAGAAAAAAATTAGAACGATACCGAAATTTCCAGTAGCGTCTCTTTTAGCCATGTTTGGATAGTCTATTTTAATTATGTCTTGTGTCTTTTTTTATTTAACCTGATGTTACTGAAAATTCCGATAACCTCCCGTGTTTCTTTGTGTTAAGCCATGTGTTCATGTTATAAAATATGTTTTAATCTCTTATCATGATTTAGGTCATGTGATAGGAAATTTTCACATTGAGTGATGTTAAGTTCAAGCCGTGGTTATACGTGGAGCACACTAGGTGTCAATCCGTAGTTTTTAAAATCCTATTGTTGTTTGTCCTGTCTGTTAGCTAATTCATTTCAGCCACATATCGAGGTACGTTTTATGTGCTAAGGTATATTGTGGATCTAAATTTTTAATGCGATGACCATTTGGTTTGATCATGCATGGACACTGTCATAAATTTAGGCCTGTAATAAGCTATAGTGGAGGTGACTGCCAGTTTCAGCTCCACTCATCTCCAACCACCTGTAGCATACCATCTTAAAATCCGCAGCCAACTAAAGTTCATCATGACTACCAAAGGGTGTATACTATGGTATAAGATATTTACCATAATGAAAAATTTCATGCATGGTAAGGTGAACCAACGTATCTATTTTAAACCACTGAAAATAAAGGAAGACCATTAGTTTTGAGTTTAACTATTGGTGAATGAGATATTCCAGTGAGAAACTTAAGGAAGAAGACTTAGATTTCAAACAGATCTCATTGAAGACACAGAAACACCTATTAGGTGAGCTCCTCTAGTCTTGCAACCTATCATATTTCAGCAAATAACCTTCTTTATTACTAAAGATGACTAAGAAAGAAGGAAAGCTAAAATGAATTAAACCCCAAGGAGCTGATCTAGTTAATGCTAATCTAAATGTGAGAAGGTTGTGTATTCAAGCAGGGTGGTATCCATTGTGTTCAGGACTAGGAAGCTCTCATTTAGGAGTAGCTCACGAGTTTTCACACTCTTTAAATGGACATGAAGCAACTATCTATGGCCTCAGATTGCTGGTATCGGCAGAATCAATTGTTGAAGCTTTCAACCTTCCACAGGAAGGAGAAAAATGGTTTAAAGGTCAAGTCATCACTAGAGGAGATCTCAACAGTTTCATTAAAGATGGAAACAGAGATCCAAACTAGGCTAAAGGAATTCCCAGCAGTTACCTCAAGAATGAATGGGTTGAGATTGTTAAACTCATTAAAATTTACCTCACCTATGAGAGGAGGTATACTCTGTTTATTCTTTATCATATGAGATTTTTGTTTCATATTACAGGTCTGAAGACCCTCAACTTATCATTCTTTCTACTGAATATCTTGACAAAGATGTCAACTAGGATTCAAACACACAAATCTGCATCATAATACAAATTATATCATCAAGCTCCTATCAAAGTGTTGGTTGAGGAAGAACTCAGGAAAAAAACCAATCATGGGACCATTTTCTATTTTACGGGGCAGGCCAACCTGCACCTACACCAGATGTTCCAGCTCAACTATCTCCAGCTTCACACTAACATCCTCAGCCTGCTAAGAGAACTAAGATAAAGGCTAAGAAGGAGAACATCCATAAAAAATTTAAAGGCAGAAAATTAAAGACTCCTTCAAAAAACGTTGAGAAGAAGTTAGAGAAAGGAGAAGGCTCATCAACCAATAAACCTAAATCCATGAATATGGTGCCTCTCATTCCTCCTTTTCCCAAATTTTATACTAGAAATTGAAGAGAAAATACTACAACTGCAGAAAAATCCAAAGCATAGGTACTACCAGAAGTTTCAAAATGAAAATTTAGAAGGAATATCAGCCCACTAGGTCTGATGAGGATCTCTTAAAATATGCAGGGTATGATATTAGCAGCAAGATAAAGAAAAAGGATGCAAAACCTATTACTGGTAGCAGAAAAAGACACACCAAAGACAACAACAAGTTTAGGCTTAAATCTAAAGCCTTGCATAATACAAGTTTACTGACAGAGGTCATAGATGTAGAAGGAAAATATGAAGGGTTGCATACTATAACCCATTCAATTACAGAGACTAATGAGTCCAAGAAGAAAGACAAAGGCAAATCCCCTTTAGACCAACAAACAAAATCCTCAAAAAAAAGAAAATTTCAAAGGATAAAAATACCACTGTCAAAGAAACAACCACTAGGAACACAAGATCAAGATCAACTATTGACAAAAAATTAGACTTGGACAAGCTTGTAGAAGTAGCAAACCATATGAAAGAAAGGTAAAAGGATTTCCTAATAAAACACCTTTTTTCTTACTAAGTATCTTTTTGAACAACAAATCAAGTTTCAAAGTGTATAAGTCTGCACAAGTTTTTCAAGTGTTTTCTGTGAATTTTTGAAAAAGAAACAGAGTGCTACCAGAAATTCTGGTAGCATTACATTTTTTGCGCAGTTACAAGTTTTTACCAGAATTTCTGGTAGCGCCTGTTTTAAATTATTTTTGACAACTATTAGCAAATTTTCTGAGCCAATTCAAGAAATATAAAGACTCATAACGATATGGATATAAAAACTAATGGTTGATAAGTGTTTATGAGGCTGTTGCTGGTAGCATAAAAAGAAACACCATATACAACAACAATTTTAGGCTTAAATATAAGGCCTTTCATAATCCAAGTTTACTGATAGAGGTCATAGATGTAGAAGGAAAATATGAAGGGTTATAGACTATAACCGCTTCAATTGCATAGACTAATGAGCACAAGAATAAAGAAAAAGGAAAAGGCCCTTTAGACCAGCAAACAGAATCCTAAAAAAGAATAAAAGTTAAAAAGTGTTAAAAGGAGAAAAAGACCATTGTCAAAGAAACAACCACCAAAACCACAAGATCAAGATCAGTTTTTTACAACAAATCAGACTTGTACAAGCTTGCAGAAGCAACAAGCCATATGGAAGAAAGGTAAAATAGTTTCCTAATAAAACACCTTTTTTCTTACTAAGTACAATTTTGAACAACAGCTCAAGTTTCAAAGTGTATAAGTCTTCATAGGTTTTTCAAGTTTTTACTATGCATTCTTTAAAAAGAAACAGAGTGCTACTAGAAATTCCAGTAGCATTACATTTTTTTCACAGTTACAGATTTTTACCGGAATTTCCGGTAGTGCCAGTTTTAAATGATTTTTGACAACTGTCAGCAAATTTTTTGAAGCAATTCAGGAAAGATAAAGACTCATAACAGTATGGATATAACAAGTGATGGTTGATAAGTGGTAATAAGGTTGCTGAAGGTTACATTTAATGAAGACACATGGTTATTAAATAACCAAAGTCATGAGGAGGAAAATCAACAGAAAAAGGGCAGCATGTCATCACACTCAACAATACAGTCCAACATGTCTTCTCTTCTCTCATCTACATATGAATTGGTAGTTAGATTTCGATGGGGTATATCTTTAATGTCCTATATCACCTATGTAATGTTAGGAAGAGTGGTTCCTTATTTTTAGGAGAGATGGAGGTGGTGCCTCTATCTATATATATATATATATATCATTTGTAAGTATCATTTCAAGGTTGGATTTTGGTCTACCTGGAGACTTAATATAATAAAGAAAAATCCTTTTTACAATTCATGCTGGAGGAATTTTTGATTCAAGGACTATGTAATGTATGGTGTGTTTCTCTCATTGTTTATTTCTTGCGATTTATGAGTTTAAACATCTATTAAGGTGTGAGTAAGAAAATTGTTAGAAGATCTAACAATAAATTATCTGCTTTTTAGTCTTCTGCAAAATCATATGTATGTTTTAGAGCATGCTAGTGAAGGTTTCATGAAGGATTTATGAAATTATTTGTACATGTATGCTACTTTCTAAATGTTGCTTACTTTACATAAAACAAATTTTATGTAAAGAGCCACTATTGTAGCTGTGTGACTAATTTAGGATATGCATATTTCTTAAAGTACCAGCTATCTATCTCCTTTCATTTGTTACAATATTCTCCCTATACTACCAATTTACCAATACAATTCACACTTGCCACAACTTGCCAAATGCATGAAAGTCTTAAAGAATAAAAATAATTTCAAACTCTTTAAGAATCCATCCCACCACTCAAAACCTTTAAATTTGAAATGAACTATGATGTGTAAGGCTTACTCCTTTTTTAGTCAAGGAGTGACTCCTTGCGCTAACATCTTTGGCTTCATTGTCGAGGAGGTGAATTAAAGTTTATCCCTGGGTGAATGAAAAAGTTATAAGTCTGGTTTTGAGGTGTATAGTTCCATCTATCTTTTTATACTGCTTTACACCTAGCGACTCCATTTTTGAATTTCTGGCTCCTAGAAGGGCTAGAAATAGGGCTAAGCCATATTCTCCTTTGAGAATCCCAGTCCCTGACCCTGAAAAGCTAATCAAGAAAAATATTAAATGAAATTTTGCTACCTATTCCAATGTTTTCTCAAATGTTGTCCCTAAATAAGTGTTGAAAAATTTGTCCTCTGATTTTGCAAAAAAATATGTACCTCCCTTTTTTTCCAGCCAAAAAATAGTCTCTACATCAAAATTTGGTGCTTCATCATCTGTTGTTTACAATCCACCAATTGTTGTTCCACAAATCCCAACAACTCATACCATGGCAGGTCAAAACCCACCCCCTAACTGAATGGATGCAATTGTTGCTTCAAGGTATGCCCCTTTGGTTTTACCTCAACCTATGAATGCATTACTTGTACGAGATTATCTCAGGTACATGCCTAAATTTAGTGGTGAGGGACAGGTAAAAATTGAAGAATATCTTGTTGATTTTTATGCATATGCTGATAATATGAATATTGAGCATGAAGATGTCTGGATGATTTTTTTTGTTCAGAGCCTTGATGAGGGTGATGTTAGGAAATGGTTCAGATCTTTGACAACTAGTAGCATCACTAGAATTGAAACCCTAGATGATACATTTTTAAGGAAATGGGGTGATAAGAAATATTTTATGTATTATATCACTCAATTTGGTGCAATAAAAAGAAAAGAAGGAGAACTAGTTTCTGATTTTTCTAAGAGATTTAATAAGATGTATAGTAAAATACCTATTGAAATCAAGCCTACTGAAGCTTCAGCCAAAATCACTTATGTTGGTGACTTTGATCTTAATTTTTGTTTATTATTGAGAGAAAGAAGATCTACAACACTAACACAAATGAAGCACATTTCATTGGAGGTAGAATCTAATGTATTAGCAGGTAATTGGCTTAGAGGAGGGACTGAAAAAGAAAAAGGAAGCAAAAGGCTGAAGTTTCATATTTAGGAACTTCTAACATAGATCATAAGTTAGATTATTTAACCAAGATGGTCAATTCATTAACCACTGATATGTCCAAGCTCAATATGGAAGCAAGACCATCTACTACTATAAATGTTTCATTTGATCAACCTAATAGGTAGCAGTTTAGAAGACCTAATGATCCTCAAATTTTGCAGAGGGAAAGAAGAGATATTGATGATAAAAAAGTGCATCCCTCTTTGCAGAATTCTATATTTGAAGATGAAGAAGAAACTTAAGGGTTGGAAAAAAGTGTTGATATCAATTGTCTAAGAGATAAAGAAGGGTTGATTCATCATACACAAGAAGAGTATGAAGACTTCATGTCATATACTTAGAATAATGAAGTGAGTTATGATCATCCCATGATTGCAGTTCATCATAAAACTAGATACAATCTTAGATCAAAGAAGATTGATGATAATTCAAATCATGTTGCAGAGCCATAGAAGAATAAGGATACAATTAAAATTCTAGCATAAAAGTAAGTGGTTGAACCAAGCAGACCAGAAATTCTGGTAGTAGTTAACCCTCCTTCACTTGAGGTAAAAATTTCTCACAAGTTGCCCCCTGTTCTCAATTTTGAGAATGAGATACAAAAGATAAAGATTATTGTTCCTCTTATAGAACTCATGAAGAATGGTGATTTTAAAAATACTTCTATGAAAACTCTTCAGCCTCCACCTACCGAATTAGCCTCCAATTTTTTTAACCTTCAAGATGACAAGCCCAATGTTATTTTAGGTCCATTGGTAGAAGATAGAGACAAATCTAGCCCTCCCTTCTATCTATCTCTGAATATTAATGGTAAGATCTTGCATAATTTCCTAATGGAATTTGGAGCCTCACATAATTTAATGCCCAAGGTAGTCATGGATGAACTAGGTCTTGAAGTAACTAGAGAATACCAAGATCTCTACTCTTTGATTCCCGAAAAGTTCAATGCCTTGGTGTCATCAAATACCTTGCAGTAAGCCTTTTTTAGTTACCCATGAGAGGGATGGTGATGGATATTGTAGTAGCAAACATTCCTCCTAGATTTGGCATGTTACTTTCTAGGTCATGGATTAGAAGGTTGGGAGGAAATTTTCAAATGGATTTCACTTATGCCACTGTCCATGTTTTTGGAGGAGAACAAAGAAGAATTTATAGAGAAGCTCAACTGAAGTATATCATTAGTGACAACACAAACTCGACTAATCATCCAATTTATGCTAGAACAACTTATGTGGGTTTATAATTTTTCCCCTGCCTGCAGAAATTTTTTAGATTTTGAAGTCTGTTGAAAAAAATATCAATCATGAGGGTTATAAGTTGTGGCAAATGTATTTTGATGGCTCATGTTCTAAAGAAAAAGTTGATGCAGGAATAGTTCTCACTTCCCATTTGAAAGAGAGCTCCAATTTTTCTTTCAAATTGAATTTGAAATAACTAACAATGTGGCTGAATATGAAGCTCTTTTGATTGGTTTAAAAACATCAAAAGACATGAATATTTCATAAATTTCTATTTTTGTTGATGTTGGACTTGTTATTCAACAAACCAAAATTTTTTATCAAAATAAGCATCCCAGACTCAGAGATTACAGAATGTAGTATGGGGCATTATAGAAGATGCATTCATGTCCTTTAACATTTCTTTTGTCCCAAGAGAAAGTAATATTTTGGTTGATTCACTTTCTCTTTCAACAAGCTCATTCAAGATTCAAATACCTATAAAGTTGAAATATGAAGTGGAAGTTAGGTTTAGACCTAGCATTCCTGATAATTTCAAACATTGGAAAGTTTTTGAGGATGATCAGTAGATCAAAAGATTCATTGATGGCTACTAAATAATTTTTTGTCCTAAACATTGATCAGGATGAAGATCTCGTGAAGAATGATGTTGATTATCAAGATACCGAAAATCTGAAAAAACATATTGTTGATCAACCTATCTTACAGCTACCTACAAATCATATTCCCAAGGGGTTAATCCCACTTGAGAAGCTTTTTTATCACAATTATGTTTCATTCAAACCACAGTTAGCTAAAACAGATGTAGAATTGGAAGATTTCAATTTAGGTACAGAACTAGATCCAAGGTATGTTAAGTTGTCAAAAGCTTTATCAGAAGAAAGAAAGATTGAATACCACAAGTTGCTTTGTGAATGTGTTGATGTTTTTTCCTGGAAATATGAGGATCTTAAGCTAGTAGAAATTAAGACAAATAAATCCATTATTATTACCAATGATGGAGAAGGAAGTGAAGAAACTTTTGGATGCTAAAATCATCTTTCCATTGAGATACTCGGATTGGGTTGTTAATCTGGTTCGAGTAAGAAATAAGAGTGGTGAAGTCAAATTATGTGTAGATTTCAGGAATATTAACAAATGATCGAAGAAAGTTAATTATCCATTTCCAAAGATGGCGCAAATTCTTCAAAAGGTAATTGGGTCAAGTAGAATTTCCATGTTAGATGGGTTCTCCGAGTATAATCAGGTATATGTTTGGTCGAAAGACCGAGAGAAGAAAAAATTCACCACTCCGTGGGAACATTCATGTATGCAAAGATTCCATTTGGGCTTATGAATTTCGGGGCTAATTTTCCGCGTGCTATGGACTTTGCATTCATTGGAGAAAAGGATAAATTCTTGGTCATATATTTGGATGATATTACTATTTTTTCATCTTCAAATCAAGAGCACCTTCAACACTTGATACAAGTATTTGTTAAATGCAGAAAATATAGTATATCATTAAATCCAAAGAAGTCTCATTTTTCTCTTAAAGAAGGTAAGATGTTGGGTCACATAGTTCTAAAGATGGAGTGAAAATTGATCCCAATAGAGTGTTTGCAATTCAGGAATTAACACTTCCAAGATCCAAGAAAGATATTCAATCTTTCCTTGGTAAGATAAAAATTTTAAGAAGGTTCATTACCAATTTTTCTGAAGTGGTGAAACATATTACTTGCATGCTGAAGAAGGAAAAATAATTCAAGTGGACATTTGAAGCTAGAAATTCATTTGAATTGACAAAAAAAACTGTCATTGAAGCACGACAGACGGTAAGCCCTGAATACTCAAAACCTTTCTTGATCTTCTCATTTTCCTCTCAAGATACTATTGCTGCTATTTTATTACAAAAAGATGTAGAAAATAAGGAATTTCCCATAAAAATTTTCATCAAAGCTCTTAGAGATGCAAAATTGAAGTATGAAATGTTCGAAAAGCATGCTTATACATTAGTGAAAGCTCTTAAGGCTTTTAGAGTTTATATTCTGCATGCTCAAATTATTGCCTACGTACCTTCATCTGTTGTTAGAGAGATATTAGTTCAGCCTGATATTGATGGAAAAATAAGTAAGTGGGTGACTAAAGTTCTTGAATTTGATTTAAAGATAAATCATACTAAACTAATCAAAGGTCAAAGATTAGCCAAACTACTCACTGAAGAAAATTGTAAATTTTTGGGCTTGAATTTCATGGATGACAATCTAGAAGGGAAAATTTCAGAACCTATTGATATCATGGCAGTGGATGTAAATCTTTCTGAGTGCAACTGGTATAAGGATATCATTTATTTTCTGCAACATTTTAAACCTCCTCCAAATTTTGATAAAATCAAAGTGAGATCTTTGAAGCTGAAAACTGTTAAATTCTGCTTCAAGGATAATTGTTTCTATTGGAAAGATCCTACAGGAGTTTTGTTGAGATGCATTGACCCAAATGAGTCCAAGAAAGTTATTTTTGATATGCATAGTATTTTGTGTGTAGGTCATCACTATTGCAGAACTACTACATACAAAATACAAAGAGATAGTTATTTTTGGCTTAGATTATTTTCTGATGTATGCGCTGAGGTGAGAGCATGTGAAAAGTTTCAAAAGTTCACTGGTAAAAAAAAATGAATTCTTTGCCTCTCAAGCCCATAGTTGTTTCTGCACCTTTACAGCAAAGGGGATAGGATTTCATTAGCGAAATTCATCCACCTTAAAGTGGAAAACATCAATGGATTCTTGTTGCAAATGATTACTTCACCAAATGGATTGAAGCAATACCTACCAGGAATGCTACTCATAAAGTTATCATTAACTTTCTGGAGGGAATCATAACCATATTTGGATATCCATCAAGGTTAGTAGCAGATAATGCAGTTGCTTTTAAAGCTACACCATTGGTAATTTTTTGTGAATATTATGGTATTCAACTTACTCACTATACAACTTAATATCCACAAGGGAATGGTTTAGCTGAATCATCTAACAAAAGTTTGGTAAGAATCATCACCAAGCTATTGGAGCAAAACAATAAAGCCTGGGACTCTAAACTAAAGTTTGCTTTATGGGCTGATAGGGTGACCATTAAAAAATATATTAATACATAACATTTTAAAATGGTTTATAGAGCTGATGCTATTTTTCTAGTCCAATTAGCCATTCTTGTAGCTAAATTTCTGCAATATGCCTTATGGCTTGGTCCTTTCAGAATATCCAATATTTTACAGAACAATAATTTTGAGTTGCAACATATTGATGGGAGAAAACTATTTGGAGGCCCATTTAATGGGAAATTTATCAAGAAATTATTTTACAAAGGCTATCGGTGGCCTAAATCCACTGTAAATACGGGTGTGTTTCATAATAATGCTCCATAGCCAAATAACCAGGCACTGAAACTGCAAAAGATTCTTAGAGCCTCGCAAGGAGAGATCTATCCCCTGTGGAGCCAATGTTAGCACAGTTCTATGCTAAGTCATGAGTCTATTTTAATTTTTTTCTTTTTAAGATAGAATTTGTAAATTTCAAAAAAAATTAGAACACTACCAAAATTTCTGGTAGCGTCTTTTTTAACCCTTTTCAGACGGTGTGTTTTAATTTTGTTTTGTGTCTATTTTTCTTTAACCCGATGCTACCAGATATTCTGGTAACCTCCCCTGTTTTTTTTTTTAATAAAAAAAAGTGCATCCACTTTGTGTTAAGCCACGTGTTCTTATTATCAAATACGTTTTAATCTTTTATCAGGAGTTAGGTCATGTGATAGGAAAGGTTTACGTTGAGTGATGTTTAGTTCAAGTCGTGGTTATATGTGGAGCACGCTAGATGTCAATCTGCAATTTTTAAAATCCTATCACTATTTGTCTTGTTTGTCAGTCGAGTCATTTCATCCACATGTCGAGGTACGTGTTATGTGCTAAGTTTGATCATAGATCTACAGTTTTAATACGATGACCTTTTGGTTTGATCATGCATGGACGCTGCCAGAAATTTAGGCCTATAATAAAGATACAGTGGAAGTGACTGCTAGTTTCAGTTCTGATCATCTCCAGCCACCTGTAGCATACCATCTGAAACTCCACAGCCAACTGAATTTCATCATTCCTACCATAGGGTGTATGCTACGGTCTAAGAAATTTACCATAATTAAAAATCTCATGCATGGGAAGGTGAACCAACATATTTGTTTTAAACCAACGAAAAGAAATGAAGACCATTATTTTTAGTATAATTTTTGGTGAACGAGATATTCCAGTGAGAATATTAAGGAAGAAGACTTAGAATTAAAACAAATATCATTTAAGACATATAAACACCTATTAAGTGATCTCTTCTAGTCTTGCCACCTATCGGATTTCAACAGACAACCTTCTTTATTACTAAAGATGACTAAGAAAGGAGGAAAGATAAAATGAATTGAACCCCAAGGAGTTGATCTGGTTGATGCTAATCCGAATGTGAGAATGCTTTTTGTTCAAGCAGGGTGGTATCCATTGTGTTCAAGACTGGGAAACTCTCATTTAGGAGTAACTCAAGATTTTGCACAATCTCTCAATGGATAGGAAGAAACTATCTATGGTATCAGATGCAGGTATCATCAGAATCAGTTGTTGAAGCTTTCAACCTTCCACAGGAAGGAGAAAAATGGTTTAAAGGTCAAGTCATCACTGGAGGAGGCCTCAACAGTTTCATTAAATATGGACACAGGGATCCCAACTGGGCTAAAGTAGTTCCTAGTGGTTACCTCAAGAATGAATGGGCTGAGACTGTTAAGCTCATTAGAATTTACCTCATCTGTGATAGGAGGTATACTATGGTTTTTATTTATCATATGAGATTTCTTTTTCATATTACAGGTATGAAGACCCTCAACTTACCATTCTTTTTGCTGAAGAGCTTGACAAAGATGTCAACTAGGATTCAAGCACACACATTTGCATAAAAATACAACTTATATCATCAAGCTCTTATCAAAGTTTTGGTTGAGGAAGAACTCAGGAAAAGAAACCAATCATGGGACCATTTTCTGTTTTACGAGGCAGGCCAACGTGCACCTACACCAAATGTTCCAGCTCAACTATCTTCAGCTTCACAGCAACATCCTCAGCCTACTAAGAGAACTAAGAGAAAGACTAAGAAGGAGAACATCCATAAAAAGGTTAAAGGTAGAAAAATAAAGAATAATTCAACCAAGGTTTAGAAGAAGTTGGAGAAAGGAGAAGACTCATCAACCAATAAGACTAAATCCATGAAGATGGTGCCTCCCATTCCTCCTTTTGCCAAATTTTATACCAAATCTCGGAGAGAAAATTCTGCAACTACAGAAAAATCCAAAGCACAGGTGCTACCGGAAGTTTCGAAAGCAGAAATTCAACAGAAAATTCAAAAGGAATATCAACCCACTAAGTTTGAAGAGGAGCTCCTAAAATATGCAGGGTATCATATTAGCAGCAAGAGAAATAAATAGGATGCAAAACCTGTTGTTGGTAGCATAAAAAGACACACTAGAGACAACAAAAAGTTTAGGATTAAATATAAGGCCTTGCATAATCCAAGTTTACTAACAAAGGTCATAGATGTGGAAGGGAAATCTGAACGGTTATAGACTATAACCCCTTCAATTGCAGAGACCAATGAGTCCAAGAAGAAATAGAAAGGCAAAGCCCCTTTAGACCAACAAACAAAATCCTCAAAAAGAAGAAAAGTTCAAAAGGGTTCAAAGGAGAAAAAGACATGTTACTATGAATCTTTCGTCGTAAGATATCACTTTAGCTACGCATAACAAATAGCCCTAACATCGATTATGGCTGCCAAATATCTTTAAATCTGCAATTAGGTGATCCAAATAATGTTGCACAAATCTAGATCTAAGCATAAAAGACATTAAGTAGATAAAGTAAAATGTGGCTCCATGCATCCAATAGACAAGACAAGAACAATGTATTTGAAAGAATTTTTATATTATATTACAAAGGGGGCACCTGAGAGGAAAAAAAGAAAGGTTTTTCCAGTTCTCCTCAATGGGATGGGTTCTTGAAAGTCCTCAGCATTTCAGATCTAAAATTCCTCTCTCTTGTTGTTGTAGAAAACCCATACAAACATAGAACTCAATGGGAGCTCACAAGACAAAAATGGAGAATGTGACCTAGTATAGATCGAGAGTGATCTAATGCAATGGAGGTGACTAATGAATGAGGGAAAACCCTTCTATTTATAACAAAATATTAGGGGCGGTCTAGAACTCGGTGCATGAATAAAAATATTATTAATCGAATTTAGAACCACCTTTAGGAATATTTTATTATATTTGTTGGAGGGAGAAAGAATTTTTGACAGGACTATTCTTTATTTATAAATAATAAATAAATAAATAATTTATTTATCATTTTAGGGAAATGATGGGAATATAATTAAATAAATAATGGTTTATTTAATTATTTATAGATGATTTAGTCAAATTTAACTAACGATATTATTTAAATAATGATTTAAATAACTTATTCTTAGGAAATAATTAAATAAATAAGGATTTATTTAATTAATTTCCCTTTAATTTTGAGTTAAATATGATAGGAAATATAATAAATAATTTATTTCACATGGTGAAAGCAATTTTACTTAGGGTAAAATTGGTCTTACATGGTGTACTTGGGTTCATCTAATAATAATAGGTTAGATGACCAAAAAAATGGTGTAACAAATTGCCCCCCAACGTACGAGTATTAGGAGCAAATCGTATGACCGAAGTACGTTGTAAGAACTCAATCACTAGACATTAAGAGGGAAGTGAGAGAGAGAAATATAAGGTAGTCTAAGGTGCTAAAGGACTAGACCCTGAGGAGACGAGACTTACATGTGCAACAAGTCTCTAGTTTATGAAGTGGTGCTTGTGCTAAAGGCGGCGGGGGAGGCATACCTATGCCTGCCGAGACAAAGTACAAAGAATAGGAAGTCTAGTAAACAAGGAATCGAACCATGAAGAATATGCTAGCTTAAATAGGAGCCAGAAAAATAGAATGATGGATCCCACATACATGCTATTCCTGGAATAACCTTCAGGACTTATACAATAAGATTTTAGTACATGAAATACAAATACGCCCAAATGCCCCCTACACACGGGGAAGGGCTCGCAAAATCTGACTGATACATGAAAATCGAAGAGGTGTTGAAAGCGACTGAGGCCAAGATCATCAAAAGGGAGGAGCTGCATCAAGGGATGAAATGAAGAAGTCATCTGGGCATGCGGGGGGCTACCTGCAGGGCCACCCCCTCATGAGGGTTGAAACATCTCACACACACCCGGGAATCACCAATAGTTGTTGCTGCATCACTGGACTATCAAGTGTAGAGATCACGATCATGCTGAAAAGAGCTTGAACCAAGGTACATTGCCCCCTAGACTCGACTTCTGGAGTAAATGAGCTGATGTCGACAGAAGTAGGTCTGCCATAGGTGAGGTAAGAAGGTAATCTCAACTAAGGCACGGGAGAAAAGAGTAGAGAGACTAACAGACGGACACTGATGATGATAATGAAATGAGGGATACTGAGTAGCAGATGGACGACTTCCCTTGTTAGAGCATAAGGGGCATGAATGGTTTGGAAAAAACTGACACAATATCGGGGAGGATAGGTGAAAATGGTACGAAAGGCCATAATGTGCAACACGAGAGAGGGACCAAGTGAGGAAGGATGGAGGACTATAGTGGGAGATAAAGGGGCTCGATATAGACTCCATGACGGATTATGACTCAACTCGGATGCTCTAAAAAAGGGTGACTCGATGGTGTTGCCACACAGAAAAGGTCCAATAGGGTACCATGAACACATGAGTACAATATGGTATCTCATGACGAAAATCTACACGAACAAAGCCAAGTAAAGAGGAAAAGTGGTGCCCCAAGTACAAGCATTGTAAGTGAAGAATTCAGATAGGAAGGAGAGATGAAAGGACCCTTCGTGGAAAAAATGTGTCCTAGTGAAGTATCCAAACAAGAAAAACTAATAGATACCCATTTGAGTGCTCAGTGAGAGCTTTCCAACAGTGTAGACGGTGTGTCAAACGGGGCTACGGTTTGGTCGTAGTGGGCGAAAGAAAAAACAGGGGTTTTTCTTCTAATAAGGCATTTTCCCTCCAAAATCATTCATTTTCTTGTGTAGCTATGGTGAATGTGGAGAGGAGAGAAGGCCCTAAATCTTGCGGCGATTGTAGCAGACAAACCGACCGTTGGAATCACGATCCGTCAGTTGCAGGTAAGAGGCCTAATCCTACTCTTTGTTTTTGATGGATTCAAAGTTTAGATTAGGGGTTTGAATCTCAGTAACTGCTCCTACTTCATCATTACGATAGGGTCACACTTTTTGGGGCAAAAACTGTGACCTGGGATGCAGTTTTGGGCCTGAAAAGTGCGACCTGGCCCAGGATTTGGCCAAAAAGTGCGACCTGTTAGATGGGGGTGATTTCAATGCTGTTATGGGCTGAGATTCAGTTTTGGTGTAAGGAAATGCAGTTTTTTTTATCTATAGACTGACAAAGATGATGGTTTTGTGCAAATATGGCAGATATACGGATCAAGTGGAGAGAGAGAGACCTAGGTACATTACGGACGGAAATCCAAGCGGATCAGGGTGTTCGTCGTGCATTGGCTAGGTTTGGGGTTCTAAAATTTGTGGAGAACCCTTTGATGAGGGCTGGTGAGCCCTTGTTGGCCCGGATTATCAGTTATTGGGATCCAGACCATGAGGTGTTTATAGTTCAGGGGCACAGGATTGAGTTGACAGTTCAGGATTTGTATTTCCTGACTGGTCTCCCGCCATTAGGGATGGTGGGAAACACATAGCCAGTGTTACCATGAGGGCGTAACATCATGGAGTTTGTTGAGCGACCTTGTCCACCAGGTGTCCGAGTCAAAGGGACTCGGATATCGATTGGGGATCTAGAGTGGTTGGAGACCCGGGTAGTGGCAGCAGCAGTGTTGCAGATCTTGGGCAGCCAGGCGTTCCATCACATTACTGGAGGGCAGATGATGATTGTAGAGAGTGTGTTGGGTGGGACCTACTATGGGTGGGCCCAGATGATGTTGGTGTCGGTGAAACGACAGCTGTCACTATGTAAGCGGCAAGTGAATCATGATTGTGACTATGGGACGGTATTGTGCTCTTTCTTCTTTGAGAAGATCCCAACTTTATGACCTCGTATACAGGTACCTGATGGGGGTCCGAGAGAGCCCCGGATGCGTCGGTGGGGATGAATAATATGTAGAGGAGGAGGGGTGGGCGGACGGGTGTTCCGACCAGAGTTCTTCACCCATTGGGATCAGATGCCATTGTACATAGACGACTATCCCTATAGTGGGATGAGTTATTGGGGAGATCCGGACTTGCCGCTTCCGCCTGGTCGAGTATGGGGGGCCGATGGTAAGTGAAAAGAAACTAATCTATTATGTGCATTTTATAGTTTGTGACTAGTATTCATGGTACTAATCCTTATACTTTTTGGAATGCAGATATAGCTCCGGTAAAACCGGCCGGATATATGGGACGACCTGCAGCATCAGGAGCTACAGGTGCGAGTGGATCAAGGACGGCACAGAACAAGGATATGGCCGCTCTGTTGGAGGACATCTGTCGTAGATGTGAGGGGCTTCTGACCAGTGTGTCGAAGCATGGTTGGCAGGATTTAGACGCCCAGTACATAGAGTTATGTATTGGGCTACCCTTGGAATGGCGAGGTATCATGTGACGCATGGCGATGGCTGGTCAGACTGTGCATGATCTACGAACTGCGGGAGCAGAGCCGTTGGCTCGGGATCCTCCAGAGAGTGATTAGATGTAGGGCAGGTGGTGCCCCCTAGCATCTATGTAGGGGCAAGTGATGCCCCCCATTTTTGTAGTTTTGTTTTTGGTAACATGCTATGGGCATGTGATATGTTTCAAAGTAGATGGACTCTAAAAACACATGTTATATGATATATATGATTTATATGCATTTTTTTTATGGTGTTAAATGTTATTGTCTTGTGTGTGATAAATGCTAGTCTAGAACATGATTTGCGATTTGATCTACGTAGTGATTTTGACTTCTAGGTATATGGTTGAAAGTAATGAATCTAAATTGACGTATCAAAAGTTTAACTCGTAAATATTGTCTAAATAGGATAGGGTTATGCACACGATAGACACCATTAAGTTGTAAGACAAGAAGTAGGAATCGACACGAACATGCAGATGGAGGATGTGATGAGAGAGGGCATCAGCTAATAGACCACGTATGGCATCATATTCGGCCTGATTATTGGTGGCATTACCAATGCAGACCCCATTTTCAAGAACGAGGGTATGCAAGGGGGTAAATATGGCCCATGCGGCTAAGGCGAGATTCCGGGAATAGCGACTTGCCCCATCGGCATAGCCAATAGAATGTGTGGACGAGAGGGCCGATGGAATAGTGTCACAAGACAAGAAATGGGAGGAAGGAGAATAATGATGGCAGCGTGAGTATAGGGTAGACATATAATGACAACTATGAGAGGGAGTGGTCGAGGTAGGAAGTCTAGGACTCATATATCGACTAGAGGGATATGAATGAGAACTATGGGAGGAAGAGCGGGAACTCATGCTGTGAAGGACATCATAAATACGGATGGTATCGTCGTGATTATGGGAAGAAAGGGAAAGGTAGAGGAAACCACATGATGTTGCAAAGCTACCTAAATCATCAATATGGGAAAAAAGGCGCACATATGGGTCATCAGGGGGAATGACAGAAGAACAAGTAAAAAGATGGTCAAAGCGTGAAGAGCCCAAGAATGCTGCTGAAGGGGAATCAAGAAAAACAGATGGAGTGGATTCAGAGGGAATGTACTCCAAGGGTTGCGTGGATGATGATAGGTATAGGAGGGGGGCAGCAGGTTTCGACATCTCAACATTAGGGGGAGGAATGTCAATGGTAGCAGGGGTATCCTCGAGTAAACCTGACGCATACTGAGCAAGGATGGGAGAGGCAGATTGATTTTGTTCAACTTCGTACTCGCGAATGACCTCTAAAGAGGCTCGGTAATGCGTGAGGTGAGAACAATGGTGAGAATAATGGCCATGGATACCACAAATACCACAGGGTTTGTTGGTGCAAAGAGTCTTTGGGTTCTTGGCTGTGGATGAGGAAGAAAAAAAGGTTTCAACATGACTTTAACCATGGGTTGGATACGAGGCAACTCAGGACAAGTATGGGTGGCATGACCGATACCATCACACAAGGCACAAGGCTTGGCAGGTGGAGGGGGGGTAGGGTCGGGTGCGGTGGTCTTGTCTTTGCATGCTCCTTTGCGAGTTTTTCTTTTCTTGCCCATGGCTGTCACGGCATGAGGATGGTCTTGCGAAGGGGCTAGGGGCACAGTAGCAGTGGAAGGAGCGAAGGGAATCGGTTGCATGGGTGTCACAGCAATGTATGGTTTGTGGTGACCCGGTGGGGTCTCGGCTGGAGGATTAAGATACCAGACTGGTATTCCCAAGGTTAAATTAGGGAGGGAAAGGGTGGCCATGACAGGAACCGAATAGACTCCGTGGGGGGGGGGACCAAGAAAAGGTATATGACCGGCGGGGTAATGGCCAGGAGGGACGGCTCCCATATGGTGGAGACCTGAGGGAACTGACTCAGGAGGGTAGGGGGGTTCCTGAGTGTGAGGGGGATGGGAAGGCCCAGGAGGGAGAGGTTCAGTCGACTGAGGCAAAGGGCTAGGAGTAGGGTGCATCGGATGGGGTTGAGGTTGCTGACTAGCCGAAGCAGGTTGTGGAAGGGTAGCCTGAGACGATTGCATCATGCAAACATTCGCTAAGATGGGATCAGAGACAGGAGGAGGGGGAGGACCTGGGAAAGTGCTAAGCAAGGAGGATTCTTTGTAGACGTCGGGGGAAACACTGGTCAAAGAATCAACAGTTTTCTTATTGGAGACAGTAGAGATGGTGGACTCAGGGGAGGTCTGAGACTTTGGTTCATGATACGTCAACTGGTCAATGGTGTCAAAAATTTTCCATTATGAGGGAAAAACATCTTGCGGTGGATGACGGATGGGACGAAAGACATGGCATAGGTGTAACTACGCCCCAAAAGAATGTTGTAGTCAAGAGGGGCATCGATAACTTCAACGTCGACACAAAAAATCTTGCCTGCAAGGGTGATAGGACAGTTACGGAAGAGGCCAATGGGCTGGGAGGCATGGCCATCCCACGCACGGAGGGTGATTGTGGAAGGGGCCAGCTCAGAAGATCCGAGTTGTTTCCAAACCAAAGCGGACATCACACAGGTAGATGCCCCCTCATCAATAATACACCGAGCGACATTGGCATTTCAGATTTTGACTGGGATTTGGAAAGCAACAGAAGCAGGAACGGGGGGATGGTCTGACTGACAGGCATCGAAAACAATTAATTGGTCATTAGCAGGATCTACAGCACCCACGGAAGATAGTAGAGCCTTCTTTTTAGAAGGACATGACTGGAGGAGTTCCAGTGTTGAAATGGCAGCAGGAGATTGTGCCAGATCATCTACTATGTTGTATGAATGGGCAGCCCAACCAGAGGCAACATTTCGGCGTAATGGGCCCTTAGGAATTTTGGTATGAACCTCAGCTTTGGGTGGAGGTATTTGCAAGGGACCATTGGGTGTTGACAGAGGCTCTGTAGGACCTGAAGATGGGGACTCGGAGGCAGACGGAATGGGAGGTGTGGAGTACTGACGAGACCAAGTTTGAAGGTTAAGGTCGACGGTGAGGGGTTGGTCGGAGGCCATCATGAGAATCTAGTAATCAGAGGAACTAGAAGGGGAAGGTTGAGTGGTTACCAGGGCATGAGGTGGTTGAGTAGCTGTTTGGTCTCAACCTAGTCTCCTAAATTGAGTTCATTTAGATGTCAACCAGGGTTGGTAAACTGCTGAAGTGAAGTGCACCGTATGTGCCTAGGTGTTTGTCTCTTAGTGCGTTGTGTTTAGTGTTTTATGATTTTTTGGTCTTTTGTGATGATTTATGATGTTTTTTATCTTTTGGTGGTTTTATGTTCACAAGGAAAATGACTAGAAAGCTAGTGGAAAGAAGCTACTGGTTAAAAACAGAGTGAAGCCTAATTGGTTGATGACAAATGAAAAATGCAATGTAAATACTGAAACAAAATCAAATCTAAACTAAGACTAAGCAGAAACAAAGCTTGATAATGAATTTTAAGCAAATGACTCAAAACATAAACTTAACTTGTCCAATTCTTTTATCAAAGGTATTTTTGGGAGAGTTTGAGAAATGGTCAGCTAAGTATACAAATTCTCCTAATCTAAACAAATTAAACCATCAGCTTATAATGAGACAATATTTTATCCATGATTAAAGATTTGTAAAAACATATTTGGAGAAAAATATTGTTGACATCATAAGATCTTCTACTCTAAGACTAGTTCCTAACTCTATTCTGCAACTTAGTTTGATACCACTACACTTCACTCAAGGTTATAGATTTTTAAAATAGTCTTTTGAGGAAATGTTTGTTTGTGAGATGATAAGGAAGTTGAAAAAGTACTTCAGACCTTGAAATGATACTGTCTTCTGTTCATATGGTTATGAATCAATTATAGGTTTGGAACAAGAAGAGGTTTGTAAATAATGAAGGCTGTTTTGTTAAGTTTAACAACTGAAGTAATCTAATATGCAGTGGATGATAAATAAATGTGGAGTGCAAATGCAATGAGTTAAGCTAAAACTGAACTTAAGATGTCACTAGTCTAAAACAGTGCTGAACTATCAAGTCATTATCAAACTCAAAACAAAATAACAGAGCATGAGTTAAGTGCAATTAGACTCCGGAGTATCCTAACTAGGCTATCATGCATTTATTCTATGGAATTATACAGTCTGTTTGTCCATCATGATTGGTATTTTGGAAGAGTTTCTTAGAACAATCCTAACTGTACAATTCAGTGCAAATGCAAACATAAAGACTAAAAGCAATTAAAAACTAAGATATCATAGCTATCTCCTACCCATCATTATGATATTTTGGAAGAGCGTTTTAAGAGCAAGAACAACTATGGTACTTAGTGCAAACACACACAACTAAAACGTTCAGGATCACAGTCATGCTTAAGACATCATCGGGATTTTTTGGAAGAGTTTCTTCTTTTGGAAGAGTGCTTAGAATAAGTATAACTGTGATGGTGAACAAAAGAAATTACAATTAAATCCTACAACACTATAGCCATTTCCCATTCATTATCATAATCTTTTGGAAAAGCTTATTCTTTTGGAAGAGTTTTTAGAACGAGTATAACTATAGTGGCTAATGAAAACAACTACGAATTCAAACTTCAAAAAACGTAAAGGCAGCTAAGATACTTATCTAAATTACGCAAGTAAAGCCGTGCAGGAGGCAGGGGCCCTCTACCACCAAACGGAATCTAACTCCAAATCAAATCAACGCTTTCAAAACAATACTGTCTTCTTCATTAAAGGAGAAATAACTTGAACAGAGTAATCTGCGTCTTCAGAAATGTAGCACAGAATCTAAGCAAAATCTAGAGCAAAATCTAGCCTAGCTCTCGGTTTCCCAAGTGTTTTTATAACAAATTTACATAACAAGACTTGCAAAAATTCTAGGATCATTGTCTTTCCTTATCGAAATCACATTAGGACTCTTGAAGATGGCAACGTAAAGAGAAAAAGGACATCTGGACTAAGACAGTCCTATTAGAAGTCTGCCTTCTTAAATGTGTTCCCACATACCAAAACCATATCCAGAATTCGGTTTTTCCTTCATGGTGAGCAACGAACAATGTAGACATGACGTGGAATATACCCATATGCGGTTTTTCTTGAGAGGCCACCTGGAACATACCCAAACGTGAAGACAGCTGCAGAATTTCCGGTTAGCTACGGAATGTTTGCATTCTGCAGCTAGTTCCGGTCAAAATGCATTACAATGACAAAAATCACAAAACTTAGCAAGTCGGTCATGTTAATCATTCTAAAAGTAATTTTAACTAAATTCATTGATCAATTGGGTCTAGGATAACAATGGACAAAGGAAAATGAGGTAAAGTAAGATGAAAGAAAGCACAATCTTGAGGCTCAACATACCCCCACTGCTGACTTCTTGCATGTCCTCATGCAACTTATCCCATAAACTCAGAGGCTTCTGCAAGAACATCTAATCCTCTCCTTCTTCTTTGCCTGGAAGCTAAAGATCTTCTGGGTTTTCTGATGACAAGTTTGAACCTTAAGTTGGTAAGTGCCCTAATTAGCTTCTTGTTCCTCTTTTTCAACTTTTCATTAGCCTTTTCCACTTTGTCCATATGTAGAGATAAGGTTGAGTTCATATCGGTTTTGAGTTTGACTTGTTCCTTGAGAATATCATTCTCATTTTTGATGTGTCTATTAAGTATTTCCAGCTCATACCTATCCCTTCTTAACACATCTATTTCGGACAGTGGAGGACTAGGGGTTCTATCTCTACTCTCTGAAGCTTTCCTTTCCAAAGTTTCAACATAGTCATAAACTTCTTGTTGAGCAGGGTCAATTTCAGGGGTTCCTTCATTAAAATCCTCTTCAACATCTTCTTCAATAGATGTTTCATCATCTTCTATATTTATCACCCCTGTTTGTTTGATCTGAGTTTTCCTTAGTTTCGCCTTTAGTCTATGGCTTCTTATTGGCTGGGAAGATCCCTCTCCTCTTTCTGTGGCAGATTTTCTGATTACCTTCTCCTTCTTAAGTTGTCTCTTAATTTGAGTTAACTTCTCTGAGATTATCTCCTCACTGCTTTCCTGGACTGTTTTGTCAATTTCAATTTTAGAAGCTCTCCATTTTCTGCTTCTCCTTGTAGGCTGTTGTTCAGGTGAGGGCTCTTTTGGCTCTTCAAAATGATTTCTTATCAAGAAATTATCCCAAGTATCATTTGTTTTGGCTAAATGGTGTTCAATTAAAATCTTAACCAAGCCATGATGGTATAGAGTTGTCTCTAAGAATTGAACCCTTCTTTGAACACAAGAAGCCATCTTTTTCAAACTTTGAAGCAAGAAATAGGGTAAGTTTAACTCTTCCTCCAGAAAATGCAATATCAGGCTAATGTGGTAAACATAAAATGTGCCATATCTACCTTCACATGTAATAAATTTTTGCAAAATAAGTAGTATGTTTCTCCATTTATTTTTCAATGCAGAACTTGGAATTCCCTTCTTAAACACAATGACATCCATACCTGGTGATTTTAGAATTTGCTTCCAGGATTCATTATGGAATTCTCTGTTTTTGAACCATCTCTCTCCATTTCTAAGCAATCTTGTAGCTTCTGCAACGAAAACTTCAGTGACAGTGAATTTAACATCCCCCACTTCAACCTCAACTCCTCTAAATGACCTTGCAAATGTTTTAGTGACTTCTTTGTGGAAGCCATTAAATTTCTCAAGAAATTGTAGTCATCCTACCTGTTGCAACATTTCTTTACATTGAGGGTATCCTTCCAGGTATTTTGTACCCATTGGTTCGGTTCTTACAATAAGGCCCATATTTGCTCCTTCAATGTTCAGATTAATACTCTTTCTGCCCACGGAAACAATAAATTCTACCTTCGAATTGATATGCCTCTGGTTCTCGGTGACAATGGCTTCAAACTTCAGACTGATATGCCTCTGGTTGACAGTGACAATGGCTTCAAACTTTGGACTGATATGCCTCTGGTTGACAGTGACAATGGCTTCAAATTCCACACTGCTATACCTCTGTCTCTCGGTGACAAATGGCTTCAAATTCCACACTGCTATACCTCTGCGTTTACAGTGATAATGTTCAATCTCTGCTCACGGTGATAGTGCTTTGATATTCAAACTGATATACCCTTTGCTCTGCTCACGGTGATAAGGATATCTCTGTTTTGCAGAATGAAGTGCTGGCTACAGAATGGAGTGATGGAATTAGTTACGGAATGAGTAAATGGAGTGAGGTGGAGAAAACGAATTAATGAGTGAAAAGACGGCGGAGATTTTTACAACGGAAAAGAAAATCATTATTGAATGATTTGGTTGGGTGACGTGAGGAAATCAAACACTTCGGCCTTTTTAACCGCTTAAATGATGTCGGGTATGGAATTTGAAATGAGAGATTTTAATCCAAAGTTTGTGGAGGGTTTATTGGTCATGATCAATAAAAATAATCAAAACAACTTTTTCGAATGATTCATAACTAAAACTATGCTAAACCTTATGAAATGCCATTATAATCAAAACTTGTTACCTCTGCTTTTCATTTGCTTTTTGTGGTCTTTGTCTTCTTTGTTCTCCTTTGGAAGAGTCTTCATAAACCTCCTTGATTCTTCTTATTCATAGATATACTGGATCATCTTGTTGCAATTCAAATGTCTGCTGATTAGTGCCTTCAGGATTTGTAGCTGCGGAATGACTGTCTGGCTGCGGAAAGTCTGATCAGCTGCAGAATGTCTGTTAAGCTGCAGAATGTACCTGTAGAGCATTTTAATCATGGAATGGAGTGGTTTGGGATATAAGTGAGATGTTATATGAATGAATATGGATGATGAGTCATGATATGTATGAAGTGGATGATGAAATGGAATGGATTCAGTTTATGAAATGGAGTGGAAGAACATAAGAACTGCCCTGCAATCCATGACATTTGTTATTCATTTGTAGCAAGACATTAAACTTTAAATTTTGACATGGAAATGAAGTGGATGGAGTATGGAATGAGATGAATGAAATATGGAATGAAGTGAAGTATGAATGAATGAAATGGAGTATGGATGGATAAGTGAATGGAATGAAATGAAATGAAATGGATCATAAGTACAATGGATCTGAACTTATGATTTTGTAACAGCTGCTTGCAAAAACAAAAATGGAAAAGTTAGAGTGTCAGAAAAACTCTGATTTTCACCCTATCTTTTTTGTATAAACATGCCAATCAATGATTGGTTTTCATGTTTATACCTTTATTTTATTTTTATTTTTTTATTTTTTTTATTTTTTTTTATTATTTTTTTTATTTTTCAAAAGAAATGCTTCAGAAAATTCAATCAAGTTGATGAAGAAGAAAGATTCTTCTTCATTAACTTCACATCACTGCTTTCTTGGAACTTCTTGACAAATTCTTCTCTTGAGAGTGGTTTGTGATACAGCTTCAATCTATGACCATTCACAAGAAAAGTGACCTCTTCTTCATCTATTGTCCTGATTTTTACTGCTCCATTGTCAAAAATTTTAACAATTTCATATGGCCCAAGCCAATGTGTTTGAAATTTACCTTGAAAATCCTTGAATTTTGAATCAAACAAGAGATCCCAGTCACCTTCTTTGAATTTATTCTCTTTGATGTACTTGTCATGCCATCTAGTCCTTTGCTGTTGGACTAGACTTGTTTTCTGAACTGCATCTTGTCTGATCTCATCCAATTCATTAATATGCTCCAATCTATGCTTTTGTGCCTCCGTTAAATCAAGTCCTAGCTGAACTGCCATTTTGAAAGTTTGAATCTGGAACTCTATGGGAAACAAAACTTTCTTTCCATAAACAAGCTCATAAGGAGTATGGCCTGTTGTGTTTCTCCATGTAGTTCTATAGGCCCACAAGGCTTCAGGAAGCCCATCTACCCAATCTCTTCTATGTAAATGAACAGTCTTTGTTAGGATTCCTTCAATGACCTTATTAGTAGATTCCACTTGACCATTTGCTTGTGGATGATAAGGAGTAGATTTTCTATGCCTAATTTTGTACCTCTCCATCATTTGCTCCACTAGCCTCGATGTAAATTGAGCTCCTTGATCTGTAACAATTTCCCTTGGGACACCAAAACGAGTAAAAATATCCTCAAAAAGAAAAGTAACTACAGATGCTTCATTAGCAACAAGTAATGGCTTGGCTTCTACCCATTTAGTAACATAATCAGTGCAAACTAATATATACCTCTTCTGTCTTGATGGAGGACTTATAGGTCCTACAAAATCCAAAGCCCATTTTTCATAAGGTTCAATATGTACCTGAGTTTGTAATGGCATCTCACCTGAAGGAGAAGGTTTCCCTACCCTTTGGCAACTGTCACACCTTTTGACATACTCTTTAGCATCTTTAAACAAGGATGGCCAATAATATCCTAAATTAAGGATCTTATAGGCTGTCCTCTTATCAGCAAAGTGTCCGCCACAAGGTTCATCATGACATGCTTTGAGAATTTCAGGCATCTCATCTTCACGAACAAACCTTCTAATGATCAAATCTGGACCTGTCTTGTACAACTCATTAGTAACCCATGAATATTTTTCACTATCACAAATGATTTTTCTTTTATCCCTTTCATTCATTATTGAAGGAAATTTTCCTGAAACTAAATAATTAGCAATATCAGCAAACCATGGAGTTTGAGTGGAAATTGCAAAAATATATTCATCAGGAAATTGATCTTCAACTGGAGTGTCATCTTTGATATTTTGGAGTCTAGATAGGAAATCAGCTACTGTGTTTTGTTTTCCAGGCCTATCTAGAATGGTAATGTTAAATTCTTGTAAGAGCAATAACCATCTTATGACTCTACCATTAGTAATTGATTTGTTCATTAAGTATCTAATTGCAGAATGATCAGTGTGAACAAAAGTTTCATAGCCTGTTATATAGTGTCTGAATTTGTTTATGGCATGAACAACAGCTAAAAAATATTTTTCAGTTACAGTATAGTTTAACTCTGCAGGAGTCAAATTTTTACTGGTATAATAGATGGCATAGGGAATTAAATCTTTTTGTCCCAATACTGCTCCTAGAGCTATATCGGAAGCATCTGTCGAGATATGAAAAGGTAACTTCCAGTTAGGTCCCCTTAATATAGGTGCTTCAGAAATTTTGGTTTTCAGGGTTTCAAAAGCTAACTGGCAATCAGAAGTCCATTTGAATTCACAATCTTCGGTAAGTAATTTGAAGAGTGGAGATGCTATCTTGGTGAAGTTTTCTATAAATATTCGATAATATCCTGTAAATCCTAGAAAACTTCTAACATCTCTTTGACAACTTGGAATAGATAAGTTAGAGATGACTTCCACTTTTGACTCATCAACTCTAATCCCATCCCCTGAAATGTGATGCCCTAAAACAATACCTTCAGTAAACATCATAAAACATTTTTCATGACTAAGTGAAAGGTTTGCTTCCTGACATCTCTTTAAAACTTTTTCCAAGTTTTCTAAAGCTTCTTCAAAAGTGTTTCCATAAACTGTGAAATCATCCATGTATACCTCTACACAATCATGTATTAGATCTGAAAAAATTCCTAATACTGCCCTTTGGAATGTTGCAGGTGCATTACATAATCCAAATGGCAATACTCGGTAAGCATAGGTACCCCAAGGACAGGTAAATGTGGTTTTATCTTGGTCTTCAAGTGCTACTTGGATTTGATTGTAACCACTAAACCCATCTAGAAATGAAAAGTACTTTTTGCCAGCTAATGTATCTAATACTTGATCTATGAAAGGTAAGGGAAAATGGTCTTTAAGAGTAGCTTTATTTAGTTCTCGATAGTCAACACACACCCTCCATTTTCCATTTTTCTTTGGCACAATTACCAAAGGAGAAACCCACTGACTATCTGAAATAGGATAGATGAAATTAACATTTAACAATTTTTGCAATTCCTCTTTAACAATTTCCCTAAGATTTGGATTCATCTGTCTTTGAGGTTGTCTGATTGGTTTGCAATTTGCCTCTATATAGATGTGATGAGTACAAGTCTTGGGGCTTATCCCTTTCATGTCAGTGTATTCCCATGCATATGCAGAAGAATGTCTCTGTAATACTTTGACTAACTCTCCTTGTTGAGATTTTTCTAGGTTCTTGTTTATGTTCAAAGTTTTGCCTGGAAAAATCTCACTTGTAGAGCTGCCAAATTTATCCATAGAATGAAGAGACATATGCCTTGATGACAAAAACTCAATATTGGATCCCTCTTGAAATGATTCATGTTTGTGTTCTGGAGAGGATTCAAAGTTTTCTAGAGTATTCAGAATTTGATTATCTTCACTAATTTCTGAAATTGTGAAGAGAGCTTGTAAATCTTCTTCATCCTCTATCCATTGAGTGTCATCTAGATCTGTAATTGTCCTAGATGGAGGATATAAAGTGAACTTCTTAGTTGAACTACCATCAGAGATATACATATCACCGGACCTACAACTAATAAAAGCATCAACTGTAGCCAACCAAGGTCTTCCTAATATAACAGGATGGCCTCCTAGATTATTCTTAGGAGTTAGGATCATGAAATCCACAGGGTATTCCCAAGAATATAGGGACACTGGAATGTCTTCTATTACCCCATCTGGTTTGATCACAGATCTATCTACTAATTGTAATAGTGTGGGTGTAAAGAGAAGATTAGGAAGTTTCAGTTTATCCATGATTTGTCTACTCATGATATTGATTGCTGCTCCTAAATCAATGAGTGTGTTTTGGATTTCAATTCCATTGATGTAAATTTTAACAACTGGATTTCCTGGGTCAAGATACTTTGGAATAGCAATCTTGCCCATCATAATGTCTGTTATTTTTCCTGCCAGTTGAATTTTCTTTGTTTCTCTTATTCTTTTTCTTGTTTTCTTCATACTCAACTCCTTTATTGTTTTGGCTAAAATTGGAATTTCCTTGATGGCTTGTAATAATGGAATTTTAATGCAAACATTTCTCAGCTCATCTAGGAAATCATAATTAGGCACCATAATTTTTTTTTCTACACCTCTATCAATTTTTAATCTTTCCAGAAAAGGAGGTATAGAAGTAGATGTAGATGGTTGCTCTAATACAGGAGTTGAATTTATTGGATCTTTTTGCTTTAATTTTTTAGTGTTTGGGTCTTGAAAGGATGTGTCTTCCTCAAGAATTTTATTCACCCATAGAGAGTCTTCCTCAGAGTTATCTTGTTCTTGTATGATCGTAGAAGGTTTCCTCTTTTCAAGTATTCTTCCAGACCTAAGTTGAACATCACTAAGGTCTAAAGGAGTAATTAAATAAGTTGGAAACTGTTGGCCTTCTATCATGTATGTGTTCTGAGGATTTTTATTATTGGGGTTTGGTATGGGTTGAGCAGGAAATTGATCTGATTTTTGAGGGAATGGTAATGAAAGTGGTTGATTTTGATGTGGTTGGTTCTGATGATGTTGTTGAGGATTTTGTTGAAGATTTTGAGGAAAAATTTGTTGAGGATTTTGAGGATAAAAATGTGGGTATGGTGGATAGGATGGTGGATACTGATAGTATGGGGAGTATCTTCCATAGGGACTTTGTGATCCTTGTGCCCAAGCTGGAGATTGATTTTGAAATTGAGGCCAAGGTTGCTGCCAAGAATTCCAAGGTGGAGGTTGATTATACATTTGATCATGGAATCCTTGTGTTCGAGGTCCCTGCCAAGGTCTTCTAGATACAAAATTGAGAGACTCTGTGGAATCTGTAGGAGCTTCCTCCTGAAAGACAGCTTTGAGACCAGGAAGAGAAGGAAAATTCTTGGTCTCATGTTTTTCAGAACAAATGACACAGGTTTCTACAACTTTTACATTCAAAGGACACTCTCTCAAGGCATGTTTCTTTCTACATTTGGGACAAAAGATTGCCAAGGCATCAGATTCATTCTTTTGCTTGTTTTGTATCTTAAGGGTGTCTATTTATTCACTAAGACTCCCTAAGATGTCAGACTTAAAATCATCAAGCATATGTCCTATTTCTGATCTACTTACTGTCCCAGAAGAAGACTTACTTGCCCTTGCAAGAGCAGGATCTCTTGGACCTTTGACAGTTTTAGATTTCCCTCTTGAAAGGTTGATACATAACTCAGATATTTCAGGTAATGTGAGTTGTGATATATCCCCTTTTTCCATCATGTTAAGGATATCCAACCATTCATCCCTAATTGTTTTCAACAAAAGAGCTTTTAAGGTGTCTTGATCTAGGTTTTCCATTTTTTCTCTTTTGATGTTGTAATGAAATCTCTCCAAAAAATATTCTAAGTTTTCATCTTCTTTTTGTAACATCTTAAACACTTCTTCCTTATGATTGACCGGCATACAATAATCCAGATACCTCTCTAGAAATGCTTGTTTCATGTCTTCCCATGTTCTAATAGAACTGTTGATCAGACTCATAAACCACTTCAATGCTGCTCCTTTCAAAGTTGAAGGGAATAATTTCAGTTTTTGAGCATCTTGTAAGTAGTCATAATTTCTACACAGAACTTCGAATTCAAATAGGAAGGTTTCAGGATCTTCAGTTTTAAGTCCATAGAAGTTTGGAAGGACAGAGGGTGAAATGTTTTTCATGGTTGTATTGGTTTCTTCATCAATTATAGGGAACCCAAAAGAGCTTCTTATTCTACCTCTTCCTCCATCTACACCTCTACCTCCTTCTCCTCTACCTCTACCTCTACCTCCAAATAGTGTGTGTTCTCCATTAAAAACTCCTCCTCCTCCTTCTTCTGCCATGGTTGACTCTCCTGTGGAAGTGGAAAGGTTTGTGTCCCTAACAGGAGTTTTTAGATCTTATTCTATGGCAGGTTCAGTGGATGAAGTGGAAGGTTTCTCTAATGGAATAGTTGACCTTAGATCTTCTAGAAGTCCAGGATCAGTAAAGGATGGAATGTGGGTTTGAGTTGAAGGTGTACTAGCTCTGGATCTAGATGAAACAAGTGGTGTTCTAGAAATCAAACTTCTGCTTCTGCTGCTTATGAATCTTCCCCTTGAATCTCTCTCTCTACGCATATAATTGTTTTTGGATGCTAAGAAACAAAGGTTACCTAGTTTTCACTTCCCCGGCAACGGCGCCAAAATGTTTGGTCTCAACCTAGTCTCCTAAATTGAGTTCATTTAATTGTCAACCAGGGTTGGTAAACTGCTGAAGTGAAGTGCACCGTATGTGCCTAGGTGTTTGTATCTTAGTGTGTTGTGTTTAGTGTTTTATGATGTTTTGGTCTTTTGTGATGATTTATGATGTTTTTGATCTTTTGGTGGTTTTATGTTCACAAGGAAAATGACTAGAAAGCTAGTGGAAAGAAGCTACTGGTTAAAAACAGAGTGAAGCCTAATTGGTTGATGACAAATGAAAAATGCAATTGCAAATATTAAAACAGAATCAAATCTAAACTATGACTAAGCAGAAACAAAGCTTGATAATGACTTTTAAGCAAATGACTCAAAACATAAACTCAACTTGTCCAATTCTTTCATCAAAGGTATTTTGAGAGAGAGCTTGAGAAGTGGTCAGCTAAGTATGCAAATTCTCCTAACTAAACAATTAAACAACTAGCTTATAATGATGCAACATTTTATCCATTATTAGAGATTTGTTGAAGCATATTTGGAGGAAAACATTGATACCATCATAAGATATTTACTCATAGACTAGTTCCTAACTCTATTCTGCAACTTAGTTAATCATCACTAGACCTCGCCCAAGAGTTATAGATTTCTTTTTAAAATAGTCTTTTGAGGAAAGGCTCTGTTTATGAAGTAGTAAAGAAGTTGCAAAAGTACCTCAGGCCTTGAAATGATATTGTCTTCTGTTCATATGGTCATGAATCAATTATAGATTTGGAACAAGAAGAAGTTTGTAAATAATGAAGGTTGTTTTGTTAAGTCTAACAACTGAAGTAATCTAATATGCAGTGGATGACAACTAAATGTGGAGTGCAAATGCAATGAGTTAAGCTAAAACTGAACTTAAGATGTCACTAGTCTAAAACAGTGCTGAACTAACAAGTCATTATCAAACTCAAAACAAAATAACAGAGCATGAGCTGAATGCAATTAGACTCCAGAGTATCCTAACTAAGCTATCATGCATTATTCTATGGAATTATACAGTCTGTTTTGTCCATCATGATTGGTATTTTGGAAGAGTTTCTTAGAACAATCCTAACTGTACAATTCAGTGCAAATGCAAACATAAAGACTGAAAGCAATTAAAAACTAAGATATCATAGTTATCTCCTACCCATCATTATGATATTTTGGAAGAGCGTTTTAAGAGCAAGAACAGCTATGGTAGTTAGTGCAAACACACACAACTAAAACGTTCAGTATCACAGTCATGCTTAAGACATCATCAGGATTTTTTGGAGAGTTTCTTCTTTTGGAAGAGTACTTAGAATAAGTATAATTGTGATAGTGAACAAAAGAAATTACAATTAAATCCTACAACACTATAGCCATTTCCCATTAATTATCATAATCTTTTGGAAGAGCTTCTTCTTTTGGAAGATTTTTTAGAACGAGTATAACTATAGTGGCTAATGAAAACAACTATGAATTCAAACTTCAAAAATCGTAAAGGCAGCTAAGACACTTATCTAAATTACGAAAGTAAAGCCGTGCAGGAGGCAGGGGCCCTCTACCACCAGACGAAATCTAACTCCAAATCAAATCAACGCTTTCAAAACAATACTGTCTTCTTCATTAAAGGAGAAATAACTTGAACAGAGTAATCTGCGTCTTCAGAAATGTAGCACAAAATCTAAGCAAAATCTAGAGCAAAATCTAGCCTAGCTCTCGGTTTCCCAAGTGTTTTTATAACAAATTTACATAACAAGACTTGCAACAATTCCAGGATCATTGTCTTTCCTTATCGAAATCACATTAGGACTCTTGAAGATGGCAATGTAAAGAGAAAAAGGACATCTGGACTAAGACAGTCCTATTAGAAGTATGCCTTCCTAAATGTGTTCCCACGTACCAAAACCATATCTAGAATTCGGTTTTTCCTTCAAGGTGAGCAACGAACAATGTAGACATGACGTGGAATATACCCATATGCAGTTTTTCTTGAGAAGCCACCTGGAACATACCTAAACGTGAAGACAGCTGCAGAATTTCCGGTTAGCTACGGAATGTCTGCATTCTGCAGCTAGTTCCGGTCAAAATGCATTATAATGACAAAAATCACAAAACTTAGCAAGTCAGTCATGTTAATCATTCTAAAAGTAATTTTAACTAAATTCATTGATCAATTGGGTCTGGGATAACAATGGACAAACGAAAATGAGGTAAAGTAAGATGAAAGAAAGCACAATCTTGAGGCTCAACAGTAGCCACGAATCCTTGTTGAGGGAAACGATCAGTAAACACAGTGGGTTGAGAAGTAGCCGTATTGGGAGGGACAGTAGGGGAGGAGTGTTGTCCCTGCATGGTGGCCTAAGACTCCCACATCTACCACATTTGTGGTAATAAGGGACAATCGTGAGTGTAATGACCATAAACACCGCAACACGAATAGGGCTTATTGGTGCGAAGCGGTCTGTCCGGCTTGGGCTGAGAGCCCTGTGACTGGTTGGTAGTGGTAGAGTCAATACTTGAAGGATTGGAGCGACGATTACCAGAAGGCAAGGGAGTGGGAGGTCCAAATGCTGGAGGAGATGGGACACTAGGCTGAGGGTGCGGATAAGGGGTAGGATGGGAAATGTTGAGGTAAGCAGGAGTGTGGGAAAAAGGAGGAGGTATGTTGTATCCTAGATACATGCTACCTGGAGGGGGAAAAGTGCTGGGGTGGCTGGCCCCTCCTGAAGGGAAACCATAGCCCAGAAGAGGTTGAGCAGGGGTATGTGTCATAGCTCCAATGATACCGTCGACAGAGTGAGATGCCCCCGAGGCAGGAAGGCCACCGGGCTTGGGGAGGTTAGGAAGGACGGTATAAACATTACTAGATTGAGCATAGATAAGGTCATACTTCAAGGCTATTTGGAGGGCGGCTTCTTCGGTTTGGGGAAAATGGGAGGCGACATCTTTTCCAATGGGAGGTAAGAGAGAGCGAAGGAACCAGTCCATATAAACCTGATCTTCGAAGGGGGGAGCGCGACATAGGCTCCGTCTTCGTCACCATTCTTGGACATGAGCGGAAAGGCGGGTCGAAGAGGATTGATGAAAAGAAGTCAAGAGCTCAGTACTAGTGTCATATCGGAGAGGGAACTGGAAATAAGATAAAAAGGCCTGGGCAATTATCGCAAAGGTGGTATGGGAAGAGGTCGCTTGATCAACATACCATTTAAAAGCTTCGCCAGTAAGTGTGCACTGGAACAATCGAAGACGGATGGAGTCATCGGTGATGGAATTGGAGTAACACCACATGTGGAAAGATCAAATATGGTTGGAGGGAGCTTCACTAGCAAAGCCTTCGAACTTGGGAATGTCGAAGGGGAGCTTGGTTGGCATAGTAGGCCAGCTGACATCGTGGCGAATAGGATCATTGATCAGCTGATTGAAGTTGGGGAGACTGAGACCAGCCATATAAGGGAGAAACGAGGCAGTCGAGGTAGGTCCCGTAGTGGTTCCACTGGAAACGGACCCAACAGTAGAACTAGGGTTGCCGCTAGCGCTAGGTCCTGAACTAGACATGGTGAAGGTAACAGGGGGAGAACCAAGAGTAGGGGGAGAACCCGAACAATCAGAGGAAGAGTCGGAGTGCAGACTCGGGGGATGACTTACTTGATGACGACGGGAAGGAGGAAGTTGACCAACCAGAAACTGAGGGTGAAGGCCAAGAAGTCTCCGGGACAAACGCCTTGGAGGCGCAATGATGAGGGGAAGAAGAAAAACCGACAAGGGAAGGGAGGTGCAAAATCAAGTGAGGTCAATGTCGAAACAAGGGCAGGGAGGTGCAGTGTCAATTGATTTTAAAGTATTTTCCAAGCGGTGTTAACCAGGCTCTTCTTCACTTAGGGTCAGTGTGTGGCATGCGTTAATTTTAATTGTTTAAACCCAGACGTTTTGAGAGTAAAAGAAAAAGTGTGCTGCGTAATTGAAAATAAATCTGCAGTAAATAAGAGTGAAAGAATAGAAAATTAACAGCGAACAATGCATCAATCTAACCCAAGAAGGCGGGTCTCTCAAAACTATTCTATAAGAGGGGAAAAACTAAGCAAAGCACGCGAAAAAGAGGCCAATATATCTAAGGTCGGGAGGGACAGGGATCTAAAGGAGAAATTTGCTGAAAAGAGGTGCAGAGAACAGCAAAGAGGCAAAGGCAAGGTTGCTGCTAAAAAGGAGGATATCAGCTAAAAATAGAAGGGACAAGGAGGCAGAAATAAAAATGAACCCAAACAAAACTATATGAGGTGATTTGAAAGGCATAAGAGCTTATCAAAAGGGATCTAAAAATGAGGTATCAGATCTGGAAGAAATAAGGCTGAAACTCTGGAAATTCAGACTTCTGAAATAGAAAAACTCGCCCACAAAAAGTGGAGGGTACTAGAGCCCTAAAGGGCAAGATTCCCACTTAGTTGAGTGAAACAGATCAGAAACAGGTCTAAACGGGCAAAGACAGAGACTGGAAAACTCTGACAGAAGCTTCAAACAAACCCAGAAAAAGTGCTGGAAAATTGCAGAAAAAAGTGCAGGTCGCAGGTTCTGACCTGTTTTTAGTCCAGGTCGCAGATTTGGGGCAGAAAAGTGCGATCTCAAGGCCAGGTTGCAGTTTTTGGGCTGATAAGTGTGACCTGCAGATCCAGGTCTCTCAGCGGAAGATTTCAGAAAAATTTGTCGTCTCAGCTGCGGCTGATGTCTGTCACCTGCGCAATAAGGCCAGAAACACACGGAAGTTAAAAATTTGAACGTTTGAGGGTTTTAGAGGTGAAAATCACCATAAAAATAGGAAAAACAGAAAACTGAAGAGAAACCCTAGGGTCTGAAATAGCTGGATATGCAGGAATATATAAAATGACAGCGGTCGCAAAATAAAACCCGTGTGGAGTCGCCAATTGTTAGTATGAATCTTTCGTCGTAAAAGATCACTTTAGCTACGCATAACAAATAGCCCTAACATCGATTATGGCTGCCAAATATCTTTAAATCTGCAATTAGGTGATCCAAATAATGCTGCACAAATCCAGATCTAAGCATAAAAGACATTAAGCAGATAAAGTAAAATGTGGCTCCATGCATCCAATAAACAAGACAAGAACAATGTATTTGAAAGAATTTTTATATTATATTACAAAGGGGGCACCTGAGAGGAAAACAAGAAAGGTGTTTTCCAGTTCTCCTCAATGGGATGGGTTCTTGAAAGTCCTCAGCGTTTCAGATCTAAATTTCCTCTCTCTTGTTGTTGTTGAAAACCCAGGCAAATATAGAACTCAATGGGAGCTCACAAGACAAAAATGGAGAATGTGACCTAGTATAGATCCAGAGTGATCTAATGCAATGGAGGTGACTACTGAATGGGAAAAACCCTTCTATTTATAACAAAATATTAGGGCGGTCTAGAACTCGGTGCATGAATAAAATATTAGTAATCGAATTCTAGAACCGCCCTTTAGGAATATTTTATTATATTTGTTGGAGGGAAAAGGATTTTTTACTTGGTTCAATTCCTTTATTTATAAATAATAAATAAATAAATGATTTATTTATCATTTTAGGGAAATGATGGGAATATAATTAAATAAATAATGGTTTATTTAATTATTTATGGATGATTTAGTCAAATTTAACTAAGAATATTATTTAAATAATGCTTTAAATAACTTATTCTTAGGAAATAATTAAATAAATAAGGATTTATTAAATTAATTTCCTTGTTTTGGGTTAAATATGACTGGGAAATATAAACAAATAAGTTATTTCACATGGTGAAAGCAATTTTACTTAGGGTAAAATTGGTCTTACATGGTGTACTTGGGTTCATCTAATAATAATAGGTTAGATGACCAAAAAAATGGTGTAACAAGACCATTGTCAAAGAAACAACCACCAGGACCACAAGATCAAGATCAATTGTTGACAACAAATTAGACTTGGACAAGCTTGCAGAAGCAGCAATCCATATGAAAGGAAGGTAAAAGGGTTTCCTAATAAAACACCTTTTTTCTTAAGTACATTTTTGAACAGCAACTCAAGTTTCAAATTGTATAAGTCTGCACACGTTTTTAAAGTTTTTTCTATGAATTTTTGAAAAATAAATAGAGCGCTACCGGAAATTCCAGTAGCATTACCGTTTTTGCATAGTTACAGGTTTTTATTAGAATTTTTGGTAGTGCTTGTTTTAAATGACTTTTAATAACTGTCAGCAAATTTTCTGAGCCAGTTAAGGAAAGATAACGACTCATAACGATATGGATATAACAAGTGATGATTGATAAGTGGTTATGAAGTTTTTGAAGGTCAAATTTAATAAAGACACGTGGTTATTAAAGAACCAAAGTCATGAGGAGGAAAATCAGCAGAAAAAGGGGCAGTGTGTTAGCACACTCAGCAGTACAAGCCAAAATGTCTTCTCTTACCTCATCTACATCTATCCTGTTAGTTAGATTTTGATGGAATATATCTTTAATTTCCTATATCACCTATGTAATGTGAGGAAGAGTGGTTCCTTATTTTTAGGAGAGATGGAGTTGGTGACTCTCTCCCTATAGATATCATTTGCAAATACAACTTTAGGGTTGGATGTTGGTCTACCTGAAGACTTAATATAATAAAGAAAACTCATTTTTTCTCTTCATGCTGGAGTATTTTGTGATTCAAGGACTATCTAATGTTTGGTTTGTTTCTCTCATTGTTTATTATTTATGAGTTGCAGCAGCTAGTAAGGTGTGAGTAAGAAAATGGTTAGAGGATCTAACAGTAAATTATCTACTTTTTAGTCTTCTGCAAAATCATATGTATGTTGTAGAGCATGTTAGTGAAGGTTTCATGAAGGATTTATGAAATTATTTATACAAGTATGCTACTTTCTAAATGTTGTTTACTTTACATAAAACTGAGTTTATGTAAAGAGCCACTATTGTAGTTGTGTGACTGATTTAGGATATGCATATTTCTTAGAGTAAGTACCAACTATCTATCTTATTTCATTTGTTAAAATCTTCTCCCTGTACTACCAATTTACCCATACACTTTATACTTGCCACAAATTTCCAAATGTATGAAAGTCTTAAGGAATAAAAATCATTTCAAACTCTTTAAGAAGCCATCCCACCACTCAAAACCTTTAAATTTGAAGTGAACTATGATGTGTAAGGCTTACTCCTTTTGCAGTCAAGGAGTGACTCCTTGCGCAAACACTACTCACCTTAGGTCAACTTCTTATCAAAACAAGAGTCATTATTCATATTATGAGATTCAAATGAGAATTGAGGTTTATCAGAAAAATTTTCTAGTTTACCACAAAAATCGTCAATGATAAGTGTGTCATCTTCTTGATCAAAAGGAGTTATACCTCAAATAATATATTTGATAATCACATCAGACTCCATTTGAAATTACTGCAAATATAGATCTTATTGTAGGAACAAATATTCATCCATGTTACTTTAAAAATCATTCCCATATAATTCATAGAAAAGGAAATCATTAGGGTGATGGTTATCCAAGGGTTCAAATCGATTAATAGATAAAGGGTCGACTAGTGAGAAATCAAGATTCGAAGATGGTTGATTGATAAGATCAGAAAAATAATCATCAGTGGAAAGTTGTGAAAGAAAAATCATGTTTTTCATCAGCACATTGATCTTTAGGTTTAGCGATCGGTTGAGGTTCAAAACATGGAACATCAAAAGGATGGGGACATGAAAAAAAAGTCATATTTGGTTCCTCCTTAGGATGTTGAAATTCCTTTTGATAGAGAGGACATAATGAAACAAATTAAAAAATATTTTCTTGACATTCGGACTAAGAAGAAAAAATTCTCATCTAATAACTGTGAGTCTTCATCCTCATCCAAGAACTCATAACAAATATTGAGGAATTTGTCCACAAAATTTCCAAGAGATTCATTCGATTCCATTGTAATTTGATCAATTTCATTAATAACATCTTGATATTCATATTTTTCGAAGACGTGACGAAGATCCTTAACCAATTATTTAAAATATTAAATAGAATCAGTGGATAGATAATACCACATTTGCTTCGCATGACCATCCAATGTAAGGGTAAACAACCACGCGAGGATTTCATTAGCATAAAATTTACTTGAAAAAAAAAAATTAACGAATTCAACTGCGTAATCAAGGATGGTTGGTTTACCCTTTCCATTGAATTTAAAATGTGGAAAGTTATGTAAAACGTTCGTTCGGATTGGAATATCTAAACCTTCATGAAAAACACCTCGAGATTATGATATGGGAAGAATCCATTAAAGGTAAGAGATTTAAACAGGATTCACATGCTTATCTTGTCATCTGGCCCTCCTTCTAGCACCAAAAAATTTGACGGTGTTAGATGCCACCAAAATTGTAAGGGGATCTCCCTAATTTGAAGTCCCAATTATACCTCACATTATTTGGTGTAGGAGTCTCGTCTGGTCATATGGTCTGACCACCGTTGGAAAGGCTTAAAATATATTCCTTGGTTATGGTGACACACAAGATAATGCAACACCTCTTTTTGGAAGCAATTATGTAAGATTTGTGAGACACCCTGTTATGAAACTAGCTCCAAAAATAGAAGAGAAGAGAAATCAATGCCTTATAAATCAGCCACTTCAAGGGGGAAACCTCCAATACATTACATAAATGAACAATTCTTGGATGATACAAATGACCAAAACCTCCTTCTATAGTCCATGGGGCCACAATATAATCCTAGCCGACTAACAATAATAATGTAAGGGCAAAATAATAACGATATTGGGGTTACAGGGGTACAACAATAACAATAAGTGGGCTACACTAATAACAATAAGGGACTAAACTAGTAATATAGGGACATAACATGCCCCTCTCCTTCAAAAAAGTGTTTTCCTCAACGCTTGAGTAGCTCTGGGTGCTTTTGTATAAAATTCTCATCCTCCCATGTAGAATCTTCAGTGGGTAAGTTCTTCCACTTGATGAGATACTCTGAAATTGATCGATTTCATAGTTGTCGAGTTCTTGTTTCCATGACTGCTTCAGGTTCCAATATGATTTTTCCTTCCTCGTCAAGTTCTGGCAATATTGTTTGAACTGGAAGATTTTCACCTATAACCTTCTTTAAGCTTGAAACATGGAAAACGGATGCACTTGCGAAGAAGCAAGAAGCTCCAATTTGTATGCCATAGTACCAATATTTTTCAACGCCTTGTAAGGACCATAGTACTTTGGCGAGAATTTATTATCCTTATTAGCTTACTTGAGGGACATTTGTTTGTATGGTTGTAGTCGTAAAAATATCCAGTCTCCTACATCAAAAATTCTCTCACTGCGATGTTGATATGCATGTTGTTTCATTCGATTTTGTGCCAGATTTAGGTTATACTTTAAGATTTGGAGAACTTCTTATTGATGCTCGATGCGATCTTCCACTGCTTGAACCTTAGAATTTTCTCTTAAATATGATGTGATGGACGGTGGATGATATCCATAAAGTGCCATAAATGGGGTCATTTTTTTTGCAGTATGGAAGGAAGTGTTATACCACCATTCAGCAAGAGGTAACCACTTGACCCATTATTTTTGTTTATCATATACAAAACAACAAAGATATCCTTCCAAACATTTATCCACTATCTCAGTTTGACCATCGTATTGAGGATGATAAGATGAGCTATGAGCTAATTGAGTACCCAAACAAGAAAATAACTCCATCCAAAAATTTCCAGTAAAAATGGGATCTCTGTCGCTCACAATAATCTTTGGGTTTCCATGTAGCTTTTGAATTGTGTCCATAAATGTAGTAGAAACTGTACTTGCTTTAAATGGATGAGATAATGCATAAAAGTGTGCATACTTGGTAAGTCTATCAACTACCACCATGATGACACTCTTTCATTTGGACTTAGGTTAACCTGTGATAAAATCCATTGAAATCTCCTCCTAACATTGACTTGGAATGGATAAAGTTTGTAGAAGACCGGGGGTCTTAATTGTCTCAACTTTATTTTGCTGGAAAACCAAATATTCCACCACAAACTTTTGAATATCAAATTTAAGGCCATCCCAAAAAAATTCTTTCTTCACCCTGTGGTAAGTTTTTAAAAATCTTGAGTGTCCTCCTACAGGAGAAGTGTGCAATTCCAAAAGAATCTTTTGTTTTAGTTGGGAATTCTTACAAAGATATAAGAGATCTTTGTACCATAAGGAATCATTTTTCCAACTAAATGTATCAGATGTATTAGGCTCTTGTTGCAACTTTTGAATGAGTGTCCACACTTCTTTGTCCTTCTTCCATTCATCCCTTGCTTCGGTTATCCAATCTGGTTGGATAATAAAAATGGCACAAAGAAATTCTTCCACCTCTTCATTCTTTCTTGAGAGTGCATCTGCAACAACATTTGGCTTCCCTTTTTTTGTAGATTATTTCAATATCATAACTCAACATCTTTGTGACCCATTTTTGCTGCTCTTCTGAATATAGTATTTGTTCCAAAAATTGTTTAAGACTATCACTACAAGAAAAAGAGACATTGGTGAGGGGAAAAAAATGTCACCATAAGCTCATTGGTGACGGTCAAATGAGCCTCCGTCACCAAAAATTGAACATCACCAAAGGTGGCGTCACTGAAAGTATAGGTGTTGTGGTGACATTCAAGGTCCGTCACCAAAAAATTGAACGTCACCAAAGGTGGCGTCGCCGAAAGTATGTGTTGTGGTGACATTCAAGGTCCGTCACGAATATTGATTATAATGACGGATAGTGACCGTCGCCATTTCATATGAACAACAATGATTTTTTGTGAGGGACCTTTCATGGCCGTCACTATTGGTGCATATATATATGGCGACGTTCGTTGATTGTCACCATTTCATATTTGGTGAGGGTAAAAAAGTGTCATGATAAGCTCATTGGTGACATCAAAGTCCATCACGAATAATGACTATAATGACAAACAATGACCCTCACCATTTCATATCAATAACAACGATTCTTTCATGGTCGTCACTATTGATGCATATATACGGTGGCGTTCGTTAGCCGTCACCATTTTATATTTTGGTGAGGGTCAAAAAATGTCACCATAAGCTCATTGGTGATGGTCAAAAGAGCCTCTGTCACCAAAAAATGATCGTCGCCATTCCATATGAATATCAGGGCACAATGGAATCGAACCACCAACCTCCTGCTTGTAAATCAAGTGCTCTTCCATTGGGCCAGCACCCTTTAAATTAGACTTTTAAAAATTATATCTTGAAACCTTTATAGATTGTGAATTCTACAACTTTCAATAAATTAAATTAAAGCCCCAAATTCAATGTTAATTCATCCTCCTGTCATGAGCTAGCAATTGGAAAAATGTCTAAATGCAATAGGCTTTGGTTGGAGGTCCACCAGTTCCTAACTACTACTCTGTTGGCAATATGTGGAGAGATAATTCACAACAATGACTGGGGGCTCAACCTCGTAAGCAACATCCTAGAAAGAAATTTTCCACAAGTGAGCCTAGGAATGTACTTCCCCTATGCTTGATAGTTATTGGTGAAAATATAGTCTCTATTTTGCAGATTGGTATGACTCAATTGTGCAAGAATTTTGCAAATAAGTGCAAGAAAAAAAGTCAATCTGGAGGTATTATGTGTCCCTATATTGAGCATCACTGAGCTTTTCACGTTGGTTTGGGGAGCAAGTAATTGTATATGTTGGTCGTGGAGTAAACAGAGGGTAAGTGATTTGGTGTGGCATGACAATGAAAAAGTTGAATACAATGTGGGGAGGCCAAGCTAGAACAGAAAGCACCAATAGTTTTCCATGGCACTTTAATTGCAGCTGCAATGAGAAGGTAAATCTGCTAATGAAGAAATTGGATGTACTCCAAGTATACTTTATAGTGATTAATTGGAAGCTCAAAGAGCAAATTATGAGAAGTGTACAAGCATTGGAGGCGGTCACAGGCTTTGAAAGCCAATTTCGCCATGCAACAAAATGAATCTGAGGCTCTTTGCAGTCAATTAGTGGGGCTGTAGGAGCAAGCCCAACTTCTGAACACCAAAATCAGTGACTAGTCATGAGAATTGGAGACAAAATGGACAATGTTTGGTTCGGATCTCAATTAGCCACCAAAAAAGGAGGAAGATAAGTGTAGTTGAAGCATGTGCTAATGCAAATTTTGTTTTTTTCTTGGCAATTTCTGTAGAGTTTAAACTGACAAAAATGTACTAAACTATGACATCATATGTAGCCCCACTTTAAGAGTGATAGTAAACAATACCAGCTTATAGGCTTATGCAAGAAGGAGATCACAATGTAAAAAATTTATGAGTATTTGCCTTGTCCAAGCATGGACTTAATGTTATACTTATAGGCTTACAAACAAAATATTCGGTGACAATCACATAAGCCCTAGCACATAAATTCAAAACATAGAGGTTGATGATCACATCACAGCTTAATAAATCTACCTTGGCACCATAAACTCTTTAACTCCAACTCCATACATATCTCCAATTATATTTGTAAGGTCCAAAGATGCATAAGCACTAGAAATGGGTAATTTCAAAAAACCATGGATGCATAGAGGTTGATGATTACATCACAACTTAATAAATCTAGCTTGGCACCATAAACTCTTTAAATCCAGCTCCATATATGTCTCCAATTATATTTGTAAGGTCCAGAGATGCATAAGCATTAGAAATGGGGAATTTCACAAAACCATGGATGCCCTTGCTCAAACGAATTAGACAAATATTAAAAGCAACTGCTCCTATTGTGAAACAAGAGCAACACATTTACAAAGATAAATAAGACTAAAAACACTTTTACGAAAATAAAAGTTAGTTACCATTTCCAATTTAAATCGTACAGTTTAACAACCATTATAACTGAAAACATTCACTAAATCTCAGTCTTCTATTAATCTATGCATATGCTACAATAACCGACGAGACAAGAAAATATTACTATTGTGAATACATATAGAAGAAATTGAAAGATTACTGGGAGGTAGCAAAATCAATAACTACCTATTTACACAAATAGCAGAATAATGGGACTTCAACTTCTGAAGATGAAAGACTAAAACGTCATGGAAGCGAAAAATTCAGATATAAAACCCATGTCATGAACTAATGTAAATACAGAAGGAAATATTTCCACCGAGGAAACAAGAAAGACGTATTTACAAACATAAGAAGATGGATTACTAGGAATGCATAACTAATATTTGTCTGCATGGAGGTAGAAAATTATAGAATTGCTTATTTCAGCAAATGGCAGATTGATATCCCAAAAACAAAAATACTACCCACTAGAAGCTACAAAATAATAAGCCAAACCCTTTATCAGCATGACAGTGAACTATAGGCAGCTTCTATATGTTGATGTACCATAGTTCACATTTCTTTATGTTGGTGTAATATAGTTCCTTACAAACTCTGCTGGTGTTCTATTAGAAGATTTTATGAAAGTGATATAACATAATTTATTCGAATTTTCATCCAAAGTTTTCAATGCAAATTGTCTCTATCTAATGTTGGTGTAAGACTACTTCATTAGAACTCTATTGTGGTGTTATTCCGAGGCAAGATGAAAGGATTATAACAGGTTACATAAATCAATGATATTTCCATCCAAAAGATGTCTTCAAAAATTGGATGGGACAGTGGAAGAACTATATCTAACTTCTTCTATTGGTAGTTGTGGTTTTCATGTGGTATATGCATGTTTCTCCTTTGGTTGTGGACTGTGGTTATGTACAATTTATAATCCTCTATTTAGTTCTTACTGGAATTGTTTAGAAGACTGCATGGTCTCAAAACTGAATCCTTCATAATTCATTCCATGGCTCTTAAAAATGAAAAATCAGCCACTATCACCAAACCCACATATATGTTATGTTAGTTAAAAATCAGCCTTGATGTGGGTCTACAACATTTGTGCTCAGATCCATGCTACATATGGTGTAAGGCAAGGGCTTCCCTCTTTCATTTAAATGCATATTTTCCATCTCCAAGTAGTTCTTTTGGTTCTGTGATTTTCCAAAACTATTTTGCTGATTTTGTTTAAGTGAATATTTTCTGTGATTTTCCACCCAACTTATGTTGCTGATTTGTTGAATAGTTTTCAGAATCTCATGTTGATTTCCCTCTATAGAAGTATGTGACAAAGATACGGAAGAAGGAAAATAAGCCTTTGGTGGAAGATGCTTGTAGAATTGCAGCAAATAAGTTGGCTTATAGTGTGTCCTACACTAGAGTGAAAATCCATTTTCTTAAAACACCCTTTGAACGAGTTTATTTTTGTGAAGTTGTCTCCTAAAAAGAAATTAATTTCAAAGGGAACATGATGAAGCCTATTTTTCCAAGTTCCCCAAGCAAGAAAGCAATCCCAAAACAGGGATAACATGTTCCCTTAACCATTGAAGATCCCTGCAAGTGACTTAATAGTGGACCCTTGGAAAAAAATGTTATATTGGTGAAAGGATGAGATGGAAAACAAAGTTTACAGGGCCATATTTGCATATGGAACACCTTTCAATGTAATGTGGTCAAAATATTGGCAATAAATGCTGAAGATGGTTAAGAAAATAGGGGTTACAAGGGGCCAAACTTTGAGAAATTATTCACTACTATTTTATGAAAGGAGAGATTCACTGTAGAGATAATTCTAAGACCAATCTGTGCTTGTTGGAGTTGTAATGGCTTTGAATTTTCATGTGGTATACCCTTCAATATAGTGTGGTCAATGTGTTTTCAAGACATGCTTAAGGTGGTCAATGAAGCACCTAGGAGGTAGAAGGGACCAAACTTTGAGAAACTACACACTACTCTTTCTAAAGTAGAGATTAGCTACAGAGAATTCTAGAACTGATTGGTACTTGTTGGAGTTGTAATGGTTTGTCCATTATATTTCTGATGGTTAGACCAATATGACCAATAAGCCCTTGGTAATCACTTTATCTCCTGCAGGTCCATACTTCTTGAGGGCTATAGAAACTGCAGGGGAGGAGAAGGCAATTGATTGGGGTGCTAAAAAATCAGAAGCAATTAAGATCATCGGTCCTTCAAATGTCATGTAGGTGATCAAAGAAAATGCTCACGCAAAGTAACAGACCATATTTTTTTGACCCTGTTTGCTTCATAGGTTAAATTTTCCTATGAAATATATCGTTGTTGAAGTTCAAGGGATGAAAATTGTGAGTGAAAATGGAATAAAAATTCAAATTTTTATTGCTACCCACCAACATGTTGAAGCAGTATACCGAAAATTTGTTGATCTTCAACTCTAAAGGTTGGAGAAACCAGATTTGAATTTGACTATATCATGTTTAAGCAATTAGTAGAAACGAGGAAAAAGTTATCTTCCATGGTTCAGTCTTTAGTGGAAAACTTCAAAAGACAATTTGGATTAGAATTACAATTCTTCATGAGGCTCGATGTGATCAAGTCGATATTTTCTCTCCATAATGGAGCCACTTGTTGATTTTTTATTACTTTGGGATATTGATGTGACATTTTGGGGGGTGTCAACATTTTGTTGGAAAGAATTCAACATTTTCTTAAGGAGTGGGGCCCTCTTTTGTCTGGCACCCTAAGTTATGTAATCATAAAAAGATGGAACAAATTCCACTCCTCTATATTCTTTATTCTACACCTTGAACCTGGAGTACTGTGATGTACTTGGGGCTAAATGGAGTGACCCACAAAATGACAAGAGAAGTGACTGACCACACAAAGACAAGAGAAGAGATTGATAGTCTCAGGGAAACATTTTGTGAGATACATCCGAATCCAATGGAATTATCATAGCTAAAGATCATGTTTGTTGAAGCCTTCCAATAACCTCAGACTTCTACTTGGGATAGGAAGTTGTCAGAGGGTTTCAACAGCGGGATGCCTTGGATTCATGCTTGAGAAAAGAACTATGGACCTATGATAGTTTGTCTTTAGGTACTTGATCTATTTTTCTAACGGTGTAATCCAAGATTATTATTTTTACTACATTAAATCTTAGACACGAATACAGATTATAAGGTCCCTCCAATTTCATACCATGAAAGTGCAAATATAGATGTTGTTTGAGGAGAATGATCTTTGGCATTTGTAAAGACCAAAGTTGAACGACCTACCAATCTATAAAATTGACAAAAAAATAAAAATAATATGGCCAAAACAAAGCAAGTCATCCTGGACTCCATGAAGGATCCCACACATTATCAGTAAAACCATCAGTAACGGTATTTTTGATGCTATCTTCACTATATATCGGGGTGAGAACATCAATTGAAATATGCTTCTAAGGATCAAGCTTAGAGCCACATATATCAACAAAATAGATACTGTAGCCACTTCTTTGATAAAAATTAATAAACTCTATGATCAATGTGCAACAACTTGAAAAGAGCTCAAGCATGAAGATTCGGTACACAACCTTGAATGGGCTTTCATATTCATGGAAACCTTATGTCTAAGGTGCCTATGCCCGAGAAATATTTCCACTTTTGACTCTTGAGAAGTTATGGCATGATTTTATCCAAGAAAATACAAACTAGAGTGAGTTGAAGGTATAGAGACGAAAGAGAAAAGTTGTAACCCTCACTATAAATATATTTAATGCCAGAAAAAAAAGGGGACCTAGTATAGGTCAGCAGGAGAGAAAGAGAATTTAGGTTCCTCTAATCAATGGTAAGAAATGCTTGGGCCATATAAAGTGTTTCATGTGTCAAGAGTTTGACAACTATGCTTATTAGTGTCCTCAAAAGAAGGGGAAGGGCGAGCAATAACAACAGAAACAGTATTTGTTAGAGTGGATGAGCTTTCATTCAAGCTTGTGACATAATTCTTCATGATGGTGTCAGAGGGTACATGGATAGTGGAGCATCCAAACATATGGCCTTTGGGAAACTTCAAGAGTATGAGGCAAGCATACAAGTGGATGTTTGATGATGATTTCAAATATGCAACAACAAGAATGGGATCTATCTCACTCCAAATGTCATTGGGTGATATCTTTGAGCTCAATGGTGTTTTACATGTACCTAGATTAACTAAAAATTTCCTTTCAGTTTTAGTAATGATAAACCTATGATATATTGTTGAGTTTGATGATCACTCTCATAAAAAATATATGCCCATATCCTAGTTGGGGTTTTGGCTACAGGATTCAAGAGGGTAGTCGATACAAGTTGCAAGAAGACCATGTAAGAACCCTAGTGCATGATAGAGATAATTTGCGCAAATTTTGGCACAAGATCAAAATAGCACAAAAATTGTGTAACCCTATAAACCAAGAGTGTTGCTAATCATTTTTCTATATATACAGAAAATTGAAACACAAGAAGATGATACATTTTCTTAATAAAACAAAAATCAATTAATAGCATGGTGACAAAATATTAAACCTCAAATTATTCTAATTAACATATCCTAATCGTTTCATACGCACAAATTTAAACCCTACCAAAAAACTTGAGATGTTTATAAGATAGACCCTGAAACTCTACCTTTGTTGGGCCCAGATTCACTCAGAGGGATTGGCTTCTCAGGAGCGACGACATTTTTGGCAATGCTTTTTTAACTTCCCAATTTTTTTTCTTTTCCATTTCTTTACTGAAACCTCGACAACTCTGATGTCCTCCATAGGAGTTGGTTTTTTAGTTTCTCGACATTTTCAACAACTTTAGGCTTGGGCTTCATCAGCAAGGCCTTGTTGACACTCTTAAGGGTCTTTTTTGGGGTTTTCACCGATGCCATTTTGAGGGTTGATGTTCGTGCATGCTTCTTCACTGCTCGAGAAGCCATGTCTGCTCGAAAATTGTCAATATCCTTTAAAGATAGAAGAAATGAAACAAAATATTCATATAAATATTCAAGGACTAGTTATATACATGGGCCTCATACTCCTCTTATCAGGTTTGGAACGAGCTAGTTGCGCATCATACTCATCTTGTTCAAATGTAAGGAAACAAGTCAATGGCCCATGACCTAGAGGCATCTCGCAAGAGTAAAAGTTTGTCCCATTATGGACCACTAGCGGGTAATTAAGGGTGGTGTGGTTTCACTTGAATAATAGTGATGAGTCAACCTGCATTAGCAGATAACAACCAGTGATGATTGTCCTTGTTCTTGGTTTGGCCATTGAGTTGTGATAAGTTTTCCCACCATTTTAAAAAAAATGGTGAGGTGTTTTATACCTAGTATGGAGAAGAAATTGTCACAAACTAGAAAACATAATGTAGTAGAAGGGGTTATCCTTTGTCCCAAAGGAAAAATAGAATTGTTTTATGTATGGGGAATAGGATCAATCTCAAGCAATCAAGTGGAAGCATATGCATTACTTCAAGGATTAGTGTTGACAAAAGAACATCATTTTTCTTCTTTGATTGTTGTTGGCGATTTTAAAATCCTTATTCATCATATAGTAGTTGATTCTCTTCCATTTATGTATATCATGTGCTCAAGGAAAACAACTAATAATCAGATGCAATGGAAAATGAAGGAGTGAATTAGAATTTGGGTGAATTGAGGTTCAATGAAGGATTAATGTTGACAAAAGAACATCATTTTTCTTCTTTGATTGTTGTTGGTGATTTTAAACTCCTTATTCATCATATAATAGTTAATTCTCTTCCATTTATGTATATCATGTGCTCCGGGCAAACAACCAAGAATCAAATACAATGGAACATGAAGGAGTGAATTTGAATTTGGGCGAATTAGGGTTCAATGGGAAAACCTAATGGCGCCCTCTCCCTTGACATTTTCTTCATGCAATTAAAAAGGTAAAGACCTCCTCACCATGGGTACCATTTGTTTAATAAAAAAATACGCAACATGGAATTGAATCAAATGAAGCCCCGTGCAATGGCACTTCAAGCCCTTTTGATTAATCATCCCCCATACCAGCCAATGTGATAACTACTATAGGATGGGGAGGCCAGTTCAAGTGAAAAAAATGTTGTTACAACCCCAAGTATCGGTCAAACCATTCAAAAGGTGGGCCCTTGATTTTGTAGACCTGATCACACCAATGTCCCAAAAGAAGAAATATATTCTAGTGTTCACTGGCGATTTTACGAAATGGGTCGAGGCCAAGGCACTGGCTCCAGCAAATGAACAGGAAATTGTCAATTTTCTTTATAAGGAGATTTTTACCAGGCTCGGTGTTCCAAGAGAGGTCATTACAAACCATGAAACGCAATTCACGTCCAAACTAATCAAAGTTATCATGGAGTAGTATTAGATTAGGCACTGGACTTCTACTCCTTATACAACTTATGAAAATTTGACATTTGGAGGCGGTCACTTAACAACTGCATCTAAAAGTTTAATTCTAATGACATTTGGGGGGGGGGGATTGTCCAAAAATACTTCCAAAAGTTACATTGTCGTGACTTTTAAGGGTGGTTAAGGGATTCTAAGTTAGTAGTTAGGGGTTAAGGGTTTAGTGGCTTAGGGTTTAAGGGATCAAGGGTTTAATGGGTTATGAGTTATAAGTGTAGGGGTTAAAGGATTATGGTTTTGGGGTTACGAGGATAGGGAATTTAGTGGTTATGGGTTAAGGGCTTATGGGTTGTGATAATAGGGCCCCTAGTCCCCTTATCACAACTATTGGGGGTCCCCCTATCAATTTCTCTTATTGCCTTCTCTCTATCCCACTAGCCCCTCTACCCTTAGGTCATAAGGCCCCATCTCTCTCCCTAATGTTAGGATTATAGATTTCAGTAACTCTCACTTCTACCCATCCATGATACCCTTATTTCCCCTTTCCCCATTCAATACACCAAAAAAATCCCTCTCCCCCAAAATTAATGAAAAATAAACATTTGGAGGTGGTCATTAGGTAGGAGTCGTAAAAGAATCTTAGCTAGGTAGGAGTTGTAAAGGAATCTTAAGTAGGAGCTGTAAAATTAATTGCAATTGAAGCAACTGAGAAGATGGAATTTGTAGCTTGTCGAGCTGGAAAACAAAATATCATGCTCAAAGAAGAAAGTGAAAATGCCAAAAATCAAAACTCGCATGGAGTTATTACTGTAGTCCACAACATGATAGAAGATATTGAAAACTGCATGGCAATTGAAAGTCAAAGTGTAGATGGGATAGTGAGTGAGTGGATGGGATAATGCATGTTTTATGAATCATTGCTCAACTCAGTTATTTATGCTCGTGATCATTGGTTGAAACCTGGTGGAGCAATCCTTCCAAACATAGCTAAGATGTATGTGGCTGGTGTTGGAAAAGGTGGAACTAGTCTATCGTTTTGGGAAATGTATATGGATTCAACATGTCTTGTATTGGTAAGGAAGTGGTTGAAGATGCTGCTCAACAGACAATAGTTGATGTTGTGGATAGCAGGGATATAGTGATAGAGACTTTTGTCAAACATACATTTGATATTATGAAAATAAAAGTAATCGTGTTGATTCCCTGTATGCAGGAATGTATTAAAAGAATATTACGATTTTGTAACTCTAGAAGATTATAGTGATATTTTTGGTGTAAATTTGAAATAAAATATGCAATAATATGACAAGTGGATTTTTAAAGCCTCCTTACCAATTATTTTTCTGGATTTTTAAAGCTCTGAGATTCGATCAAGCAGGTGATCGTAGAGGGTTGATTCGACAAAATTGGCGAAGAATTTTTGAGAGGGAAATCAGTTGTCAGAGGGAGCAGTATCTCTGGAGGGTTTCTAACACCAAGAAACCCAGATTCGATCTTCTTTTGAGTGCAGCAGTAGTAGATGGGAGAAGATTATCTATTTCGACAGTTTGAGTAGAGATGGCCCCATACGGACTGAGAGATCGAGATAGGTTGGACGGTGTGTCTAAATTTGTGATTTGGAAGGCCAAAATCTTAATATTCCTAATGGAGTACGGTATCAGAGACCACGTGAAAAATGTCCTAGTTGTGCCCACCAATGTGAACGCTCTAAATAAGTTCAACGAAAATGGGGCGCGAGCAAAGCGCTTGATCATGGATGGGGCGAAGGATCACGTGGTACCACACATTTTCGAGAAGAGGACGACACATGATATGTTGAAATCTTTGACCACGTTGTATCAAGGCAGCATCGTCCAACAGAAGATGCTTCTAGAGAACCAAATGCGAATGTTCCAAATGCACGAGGGAGAGGAGATTGATCCCTTCCTCTTCAGATTGCAGACGATCCGAGATCAGTTGATTGCCATGAGGGCAACTCCAGATGAAGGGCTCTTGGTGAGGACTGCCCTGAATGCAGTCACTGATGAGTGGGAGACCTTTGTCCAAAGCATCTTGGGCAGAGCACAACTCCCAAATTGGGGTGACATGTGAGCTATCCTTCGACAGGAGGAGGAGGGAGATGCAGCCCTAGCATCAAAGGGACAGCAACAGCAAGGGAAGAAGAAGGACCTATCCAAGCTCTGGTGCTTTAGATGTGGAAAAATTGGACACTTCGCCAGCACTTGTCCTAAGAGGAAGGACAAGGAAGCTTCAGATTCCAAGGCAGCAACAACTAGAGGGGACAGTGGTAGTGAGGATGATGTGGCCATGAGTGCTAATGTCTCGAGAGAAGAGGTGGGGCGATATAAATCTGTAGAGCAGCTACAGATGGGAAGGCAGGATCCTTGAGTTGCCCAAAATCTTGGATCACATACGAGCTACGAGAGCCTTAAGGCAATAACAGGATGATTGGAGCAGTGGGTGTAGAAAATCATGGAGAAGCAAAGGCAGTGTTGGGACGCTGAAGTTTGGAGCAGCGTAGATGAGAGACAGTAGCGCAAAGGCAGTGCTTACGCAGTACAGTGCAGCAAACATTGCAGAGCTTCAGAGAGATAGTGCAGCGTAGCAGCAGAGGGTTCTTCAGTGATGAGATGTAGCCCGACTGACTTGCCTGGTGATTGGGTGGTGGTCCTTCAACTTCTTACTTCTCAGCAACTGAGTTGCAGTGCAGCAGTTAGCAGTTAGCAGTGGCGGTGCTATGGGCAGCATGATGCAACAATTTGAGAGGGAGATGCAGTACAGATGTGGCAGTGTCATTGGTAGTGACATGGGCAACAGTATAGAGAGCAGCATCGCAGTGGATGGAGGTCAGCAGTCCAAGCATCGACGCAAAGACTGATGCCAGAGATCAAGGTGACACTTCAATGGGGAACTATTGCTAGAGCACACTCCTTGCTAAGAGGGAGTGTTAAGATTTTGGGGTAGCATCGGATGTGCTCTAACTCCAAAACTTTATGGAGGGGCTAGAACACATGAGATCTCCAAGACCCAGAAAAGCGTTGGAGAAATTCCATCTGGTGTAAAATTTATTCAAATAATTAAATTTTTTAATGGGGACCCTAAGTCTAACTTAGGGAAATTAAAAAAATTAAAGTGAATTAATTTACACATGTGATGAGAACATTCTAAGTGATGTGGATCAAGCTTATTTTAATTTTAGCCATTGATTAGTGATAAGATCATAGCCATTGATTTTTCAACGAGAAAATTATAAAGGAAGGGCTTGGGGTCAATTGGAGAACACACACACAGAATCTAAGAGATCGAATTCTTCTGACGGAGCAGTGCTCGGACGAAGATCAAATCTGAGTGATTTAGAGAAGCAGTGAGGGGAAGATGTAGTGATTGGTCAGAAGGACCAAGAGTACAACACAGATCAAGGGAAACAGAGACACAGTGGAGGTAGCGCAGCCATCAGAGGGTGTGACACAATCCCTAGAGAGGGTGACGCAGGCCCACGCAGGGCCAGCGCAGAGCGTCCAAGGAAAGTCTGAAATTCAACTAGAGACTAGGGTTTCTGAGCTGGCAGGGCTAAAACCGAACTCTAGTAGAAGTTGATTAGCACAGAGCAAGGGTGATGTAGTCCCTCAGCCAGCACCATGCAACCTTACACAGTGGCAGCGTATAGATTGTGCAAAGCTAGTTGGGGTTTCACTAGTGGCTCATCTAGATCAGCCAGGACTTGTAGGAGTGAGGTAAAACTCACATTTGCTTTTTAGCCAAGGTTTTCTCTGTTGGGTGAGCCCGATTATGGCACCCTATATGTACTCAAAATATTGTTTCTTAATAATAATAAACCCTCATATCTGTTGCACCGGTTTTCCCGCATTGGGTTTTCCGAGGACATTTGTCCGAAAATTCTGTGTCCTTTGTCATATGTGCGTGATGTTCAGTAAATGATCTGTATTTTTGTAGGTTGCTAGTTTTGTTTACCTTGAAGTTTTTTTGAATATTTTCAATTAAATAACTTGTGCATAATAAAACAAGTAAGAGAAGTAAATCAATATTTAGCAGTAGGATTTTTGTGCTCAGAAATTTTCACAGTATACAAATAAGAAATAGACTAAGAACACAATGGAATGCATTAACTCCATTCATTCTCTATGCTTCCCACAAATAAATAGCATCAAAGAGTAAAAAATATACAAAGCAAAACGAAACTGCATATCAAAATGCACACTTGCATTTCTGACCCAAATGACAAAAACCTGCAAAGCCTCCAAACTAAACAGAGTCAGCTCCACAAAAAATGAGATTACTCGCACTAATATCAAATGGAAATCAATATACACTAGCATAGACACATCTAAAATTGTGTTTGATATGCACATAAATGTTCCAAAGCTCGAGGTTGAATATCTCAAATTTCAATATTTAATATATCAGTCATTTCTCTGAACTCAAGATATGCAATATTGACCCTATCGAAACCAGAATTAGATGGATTTGGGATATTATATTCGATGCACCTAACACATAGTATAGATTAAATGTAATTATATGCAAATAAAATATTGACGGACCCACCCACCCCAAGCAAGATGTAGAGCATCTCACATATTTCGATACAAACACAAACAACTATTCATTAAAATACCACATAGTTTATTCTTGTGGTAAGGATATGAATCAAACTAAAAAAAGAATTAGAAGAAGAAAAAACATACCTTCGGTCCCTCTCCGCAAGCGCGTGTTCTACAAGTACAGTATATCCAATTTCACGGTTGATGCATTTGCCAAATAATCCTGGCCCAGACAAAAATGGACAAACAAATCAGTATCACATGCCAGGCATAAGAAATCTCAAAGTAAGCATCTGGAAAAGTTCTGTTCATAGTGCCAAAATGATAACAGTAAGTTGAAGCAGTCATTAGTGATAGAAGCACAGATCCATGTTCCTGGATACATTGGATTATCGCATTAAGTCCCTTGGATTACAAGTTAGAAAGCATCATCGAATACAACATATATCAACAGGTTTTTATCTATAGCTCTTTCGTGTTTGGACAGACAATAAGAAATTGAATACAATTCATGTGAAGGAACATTTAAATAAAATTCAAAGCACACCTCAAATTCAAGAATGCAAACTCAAAATCAAAAGAGCAAATCAGAATCTCTAAAGAAGGTTTCATGATGTTCACCAAAAGATGAATCTTTGCAAAATTTTTGGCTCTAAAAGCAAACCATGAGAATCTGGGCTATGATAGATCATAGGAAGCTAAGACATTAAATCTATGGGATGCAGGATATAATTGAATTAACTTGTGAGTAATGATGATAAAGAGTCGAATAAATGACACCTACCTACCCCTTTTGTAAACAATAAGGAAAAATTTTTACAGCTAGATATGCTTGGAAAAAGGAGGGCATGGTTGCCTCTACAGTGACAACTAGAAAATGAAACATTGAAACCCTATGCACAGCAGGTTGCATGAGTAAATGATAATAATATATGTTGGAAAAGGACATTGATGTTTTTGAGACGAAAAAAACTGAAAAATAAGTTAGGACTGTTCATAAAGTAGTTCGAAACTGAATCCACTGGTTAGAAATTGTCCCCCACCAAACAACGCTTCAGGCACCACTCAATTCTACATTTGGTATCAAAATTATCAAAATTCAGCTGTGCATAATTTTGTTTTCTGTGATCAAAACATAGTAATAGCCACACAAATGTTCAAAATGCAGAGAATATATACATACATTTTTGGTTTCTGCTTGAGGCCACGCATTGCACATACTGTGGCTAGGGTTCGAAGCCCATACTCTAAATGGGGAAATTTGGATAATCAAACACTGCAAATGCACATATTGTTCTAGGGTTCGAAGCCCATTATAGTTTTGAAGATCTTAGAGATCGCAACATCAGCTTCACAAATGGCTACTACCATCAATAGAATATTGGATCTTTTCAATACTTTCTCTGATGGATTGACAGATAAAATCATGGAGTAAAATATTAAAGATGTTGATCTCAATGTTAGATCTTAGGCACTCAATGCCCTGCTTCAAAATCATCGACTCCAGGTTTTCAAGTAGGGTGATTTCATAGTTTAGAAGCAACAAGCGAAAGAATAATCTGTAAGGTTTAAGGACCTCTCATCTGAAGATATGCTCATATATCAAGTCATAAAAAATGCTGGAATTATGGGTAAATGGACAAAATATATGAAAAGAGAAACAAATTTACAGCAACCACAAGTTAACAAAGAATTGAAAAATATAGAAACTCGTGACTTAATAAAAGGGGTGAAGTGTGTTTCTAACCGAGCAATGAAGGTGTATATGCTAGCAGAATTAACACCTTCAAAGGAGATAAATGGAGATGCATGGTACACAGGGCTAAACTTTGATATGGAGTTCACTAACATTTTTAAGCAACAGTGTTTGCAGTTCACCTTGCAGTAGGGTGTAGCCACTATTGAGAGTGTTGCTGATTTTGTGAGAAAATCAGGGGTATCAAAGGTGGAATTGAAGGTTGAAGAGCTCAAGCAAATGGTGATGTGGAAGAAGAAATAAGCACAGGAACCAGAGACTGCTACTATAGAGGTTCCCAAGCTCAAATTCAGGAGTGGTCATCATTTACGAACATTCCTTGTGGAGTTTTCCCTGTCTTGCGAGAGTGCACAGATGATGGTATGATTTCTGATTTCCATGGCACGACAGTTACATTATACATGCAATAATTTCTTAAAATCTTACCTTCTTGTATGCTTCTCAACAGATGGCGAAGGGGCCGCCTTCTTCTTCTTGAACCTGAATAATTCCTTCTTCATATTTGCTCGAGTTGAACTCTTCAATGCATTCAGTATCGATGAGAGGTTGTTAAGGCTCCCCTCATGTAGCTCTAGCTCTGCTCTACTGTTTTGGTAACAGAATGTTGTGTGTTTAGTTTGCCTCCGTTTAGTTTTCCCGCCAATCCTCCATGACAATACCCTCTTGAAATTTAAATCGAGTGGGAAAATGGTTTTCGGATGACTCAAATCATTTTAATCGGAAGGGTCAAAAAAGTTTATCACAATATAATAATTCCAATATAATAAATACTTTAATTTCTTAAAAGTTATTTGAATATGGTAAATATTTTAATATTTTTAAAAAGAAAGGTGGATACTATGTTTAGTTTGCAAATCAATTTATTTTTTATGTTTTTTATTTTTTTTCATTGTATATGATTAATTTAGATTCATCTTCATTTCGAATTTATTAAGTGTCTAGAGATCAATCTAAAGAGGTTTGAACCTCAAGAGATTTGATTCTTCCCTCTAGACCTTTGGTAGATCTAGAGTTAAGATAGATCTAGATTGGTTTAATTATTAATTTTATGTTTTTAATTTTTAGTTTATTTTGACGGACTCAAAATGTTAAAGAGAACATTACAACATCTTTACCATAGGAGAAGAATTCAACACTAGAGAAACCCTAGAGGCCCATGGAAAAATTGCAGGCGAAGAAAGCGTCGTAGTTTTGACAAAGAGTGAACAGGATCTAGACAATGCTAGGCTCTAATATCATTGTCAAAATGCAAGATAAGATTAAATGGTAATCATGAGTTTTTTATCCACGTGATATATATTTTGTAGAGAGATGGTCACCATGATAAACCCTTTGAAGACATGCAACTACTCATCAAATATGATTTTAAGATGAGATGTTGATTGCTTACTATTGGACCCACATGGAGGAGGAGGAGTTGGTGGATTATGAACTAGAGGAAGGCGGTTTAAAAAAAAAAAATTCTAGTCCCAAGGATTTTATCCATTCGCATTTCAAAGTCAACTTAGAAGGTCACCATACTATAGTTTCTAGGCCTACCAGATCTTTAGAAAGAAAAGTTAAGAATTCAATAGGCAACTATCTAGCGGTTCCAAGGCCCTAACCCTTGCTCCAGCCATGCACTATTCGGGTCATTTAGTTTTGGCTAGCTCCGGGCCTGAGGATGTTTGTCAGGGGCTAGAGAACTCTTCTTGGGGTGTGTGGCTCTAAGTTTAGTTTCCCTATTGTCCCAGATATTGGATGAATACATGCAATGTGTTACTACTTCCTTATGGTTTTCAGAATTTTTTGAACACAATGGGGGTTCTTCACTCTCAGAAGCCTCTCCAGATTGTTTTCATGTATATCCTTCATCTCAAGTGCCATCAGCCTCGCCCTCCTTCAGTGAATTAGTGAAGGAGAGCCTTGCCTCAACAACGGAAGAAGGTCAAACTAACATCATGAATGGTCTTGTGGTTTTCAGGGAGAAACACTCTTGTAAATAAGAAGGAATTATGATTCAAAAGGAGTATGAGAAAGCGAGGAAGAGGAAAATCCATTGTAGTGTCAAGAAGAAGAAAAAAGTCCCGCTTTCTCTATTTTTTGGATTCAACGTCACCATTCAAAATACTATGGAAATGTCCTAAAAATCCTTGGTGGGGCAATTATGGGGTTGAAAATTCAGGTCCTCAACCCTAAACGTGTGGGTGGACAATGAAATCTTACCTATTGTAAAATTTTCTCCATAGGTGTCACTGTTAGCCCAAGGTTAGATTCATTTGTCCTTAAAAGATGCAGTAGACACCCAGAAGGTACAAAAAATGGTTTAGAAAATTGATTCATCTCCTAACCTTTTCAATTTCTAGATGTCCCTCTTCGATGCAAAGTAGGAGAGACTAGATATGGCCCCAGTCTAGGTTCATATTCCAAGTCTCCCTCCTACCTATTGGGATGCCCTAATTTTCAAAGATATAGGTAACTCATTGGGATCTTATTTAGCCCATGAATATACATATTTAGAGATGGGGATTAAGACATACACCCATATTTTGGTTAATATGGACCTCATAGAAGGGTTTATAGAAGGCATGGATATCGGGATTGGGGTGGAGTGTATTCAGATATTGGGTAATGAAGGAATACCTTTTAGGTGTAGGCGGGGCCATAGGTATGGGCACCTGGATAAAAACTATAAGCTTCCCTTTTCTTGCTTAGGACTATCCATCTAGAGGAAAGGACATATTAGGTTAGAAAAGGGTTTTGGATTGGAGGTTTTGGGCATTGAGGAAAAGCTAAATGGTGCAACTCCTCTCTGCAACACATCCTCCAAGTCGTTGGTGACAATTGTCAATATATGGTGTTTATGTTGTCAGTTTTCTAGAAGGCCTACTAAAGGGGTGGAGTTTCATTTCCTTGGATGCTAATGGAAGGTTAGGGGGTTTAGCAGTTGGATGGAAAGCCATAAATATTTGGGTATCCAATTCTCGAGGTTTGGATTCTAGTTTTTCCATTGAGGACAGAGAGGAAGAAATGGAGGGATACATGGAGGGGGAGGTAGGGACAAGGAAAGAAAGGGAGGGAGGGAAGGAGGGAGAGGGAGAGAAAGGGAGAGCTAGATGCTAAAAATTATGCACACTATTTATTTGTTGTTATTAGAACGAAGGTTTGATATTGTACTTTGTCAAGGAAAAGGTGAGAGGAAAACCTAATTTTAGGGGATGAAGTGGTTATGGTAGCAAGGAATCTTTTAAATGAAAAATTTATTTTTCATGTTATAAAATGCCACCTGTTTAAGAAAACTACAAATGAAGTTCAAACCAAGTTGTAAAAATATAGAATATTTATTAAATGTAAAATCATTTTATTGTTGAGAACTATCTAGGCTAGGAATGAAACTCCAACACCTTCCATTGACCAATTTTTAGTACACACTTCATTAGAGGCCTCTCTTATACTCAATTTAATATCAATCTTATGCTTAAATGATAGGACTGCCACACAACTTCCCTCATTCCATGCTTTACTATATGCCTCTTATATATTCATAGCTCATTTATCATGTAGGAACCTCTAGGACATATGAATCCAACACACGATTCAACCCCTAAAAAATACATTTTATGCTTCCTCATAATGAAGGGGTTTATTATAACTCTTAAAGGAAGTTTAGATTATTGGATGTGGACCGATCCAAACCTTTCTATCGAAGATATAGTTATGATGAGCAGCCTTAGAAACTTAGCCTAAATCCCATGGAATGATCTATATCCAACCCACAGCTAGGTTGATTAATCATATTTTATTATCCTTAATATCTTGTTTAGAATGAGATAGGTTCAGTATCATACCTAGCCTAGTCATTATCCCATGTGATTCTCTAAAACTATGCTACATGCATTGATTATCGTACTCCTTAAAGTTTGGTTTTGCAAGTGTGATTTTTTATCTTTGACATCCCATCTTGTAAAATTCTCCCATAAATTATCTTTTTTTTCCGAATACAAAGAAGCACATATGATAGACCTTCAACATTCGTGTATTTTCCTCAAAAAGTGAGACACTTTGAAACAAAATTAGAGTTTGCATGTCATTCATTCAATATTTTGAACAACATGCAACTAATTATGGTAGATATTGGAGTATTTTGTTTGACATATATGTTTATATTTAGTTTCATTTTCTTAAGTAGAGATGGTATCAAGGAAAAAGCATTTGGCCATTGGTTTGACTTTGGCTAACATAGCCCCTTAATATTTGTGCCCCTTGATATATTTTCCCTTTCGCTCTTGTCAATTATTTTTGAATGTTTTCTAACCTCATGTATAAAGTTTATCCTTATAAATTGAGTCACCTATACACCAATTTTAGTCATCGTTATCTAACAATATTGATCATTTGGAGGATGGGGATGGTGTGGTTCTAGGCCTTGCCTCTCAATTGAAGATGTATTTATCTATCTACTTGGGTTCCAACACACCTCCTTCCTAAATTCCATGCACCTTCATTCTTCAGGGCTTACAACCTAATGTTATAATTACAAAAATGGATGAATGTCAATACAATGTTAAGGAAAGTTCTCTTGCATGCCTTAAAGTGCCCTAGATTCATATGAAGACTCTTAGCTAATTTTTTTGTTGCTTCTAAGCTCAATGCATTTTTGAGTGCAACTTCTTTACTCACCATTCATTAGCTAGCATTCCTTCTTATTGTTCTTCTTTCGTGGACAGTTTGTGGCATAGTGTCCATGCTCATGAATACTCATGCCCTCCATTTTTCCAAACATCATTTTTAATATTATGCCTTCAAATATAATTTTAATATCATACCCATTGTTTTTCTTATGGATGTTGAGCGCACTCCGTGATTCTTTGTAATGCCAACAATTGATTTAAAAGGAAGCTTCAAAAATCAATTCAATTTCATTCTAATAAATTTATTTTAAAAACATTGATGGCGAACCACACAATGAGTGGTTTGAAAGTTGTGTACCTTAAAAAATTTATGTGATTTATCCATAAGAGTTTTTAAAGAAATTAATTAATTAATTATTAAAATAAAATTGAGATAAAATAGTAAATTTAGGAGAGGTTTTTGCAACCCATGGTTTTGCTCATGGTATTCCACCTTGCCAACAAGGGGGAATTAACTTGCTCTCGTTTGGAATGGCTAATCCCAACAGGTTTTAAGGATTATTATAAGGGTTAGGGGAATAATTAGTTAATGGTTAAGGGATTAAGGATTAGGGGCTTAGGGCTTAAGGGAATAGGGGCTTAGGGGTTAGAGGTTTAGGGTTTAGAGGTTAGGGGAATAATGAGATAGTGGTTAAGGGGTTAGGAATTGGGGGCTTAGGGGTTAGGGATTGAGGTCTTAGGGGTTAGGGGATTTAGGAGCATTTATGGGTTAGGGGAATAATGAGTTAGTTGTTAAATGGGTTAGGGGTTAAGGGAATATTATGCATTTAGAGGTTAAGGGGTTAATATTATGCATTTAGAGGTTTATGGTTTAGGGGGTTAAATGGGCTAGGGGTTGGGAATTAGGGTTTAATGGGTTAGGGGTTATAGGTTTAGGGTTTAGGGGGTTAAATGGGTTAGGGGTTTAGACGGTTAGGGGATTTAGCAATTAAGGATTTTAGGGGTTAGAATTTAGGGGCTAATGGGGTTAGGTTTTAGTGGTTTAGATGGGTTAGGGGTCAAGAATTAGGGTTTAAGGGGTTAGGGTTAAGGGTTTGAAGGTATAGGGTTTAAGGGGTTAGGGGTTAAGGGTTTATAGGTTTAGGGTTTAGGGTGTTAAATGGGTTAGGGGTTTACTAGGGGTTTAGGGGGTTAAATGGGTTAGGGGTTAAGGGTTTAGGGGTTAGGGGTTAAGGGTTTAGAGGTTTATGGTTTAGGGCTTAAATGGGTTAGGGGTTTAGAGGTTTATGTGGTTAAATGAGTTAGGGGTTGGGAATTAGTGTTTAAGGGGTTAGGGGTTAAGATGATAGTTTCATTGGTCTCTATTTGTGCACAATAGTTTCTTATTCTTTGCATCTCAATGTAACAATTTTGTAAGTATTGTTGCTTGTTGCCATGTCTTCTTTATTTATTAATTTATAGTATTTTTAAGCCATTGATTTAATTTTATTGATGAAAATGTCTATTGCAATCAAACCAAATGTATGTTAAATCTCCAGTTTCAAACTCAGCCATAGTGTTGTCACACAATTTAAGTCTGGAGAATGGCCATCTGATGAAGTCTTAATAACCAGACTGCACCTCATGACTACTCCAGAAAATCTTAAGCTCGAGTGTCCCACATTCATGAGAAATTTGGCTCTTATACTCTTGCTCCACCTGACTATGTCCTGGAAATACCCTTGTTTATTGCAAAAACATCCTAATGTTGTTGACCTTGTCCCTTAACAGACCAAGGAAACATATGTGACTGAGAGGAATGGAAAGCACTACAAAGTTGAAGAGAGTAAAAAAGACTAATATGGTTTAAAGGATAAGCTTGAAGAATGTAGCAGTGTTGAAACAACTAAAATTTTCCCCAAAAAAATAGTTGATAATGCAAAACCTTCTTCTATACCAATCAAGCAAGACTACATTCATGTGAGAGCAAGAAGAGGCCAAGCGACTGATAGGCATAGCCTGGAAGATAGGGTATGGTTCCCTCTTTTTGATGAAATATTTGATCTACATTTTGTCTATCGAAGATTAACCATTTTAACCTTGCCAACAAGGCGGAATTAACCCAATCGTAGGTCCCAATTTGTCATGATATATATTAACTCTAGATATATATGAGAAGGAATAATAAAGACATAGATTGATAAAGGTGGCGAGACAAGGGGAGTCACAAGGGAAAGATGGAGATAAACTGAAGGAGAGGGGAGAGAAGGAATGGAGAGAGAGAGAGAGAGGGAGAGGAGTGAGAGAGGTAGAGAAGGGTAAGAGAGGGAGATAGTGACACAAAGATGGAAGGGGGGTAGAACGAAGGATAGAGGGAGGGATATAGTGAGAGGATTGGAGGGTAGAGAGAGAGAGAGAGAGGGGAAGAGAGAGCGAGGTAGGAGAGAAAGGGAGAGAGAAGAAGTACAATGGATTAAAACAACAAATATATTAGGCCCACTCTACACAAATCTGCAATCTGAGAATTCAGGATTAAAATAGTAGGCTCCAATAGCAATTGCATAGAAGTCTTTATTACTCAAATAGAAGAATGTCATAGCAAGTTTTCATCTCACAAAAGCTCCTACTACAACCTACAAGCTAATAGTACTCACTCTTATTATCTATTTCTAAAAATGTCTAACTACTGTGCCCATCCTTTTCATTTATAAGTTAAGAGAAGGTGTTGTTAGAAAACAGGCTAATGATAGCGTTAGTGGTGCATCTCCCTTGAGTATGAGCAACTCCCTCATAACTTTGCCTTGTATGCAAGGCTTTTATTTTAGAGTAGTGAATTATCATAGTAGATATAACTCCTCTCCTGAAGGTGCCTCATTCCATAAGTGTGCACTCATGAATGCACCTGAGATGATGGTGTTAATCTCCTCAACTAGTGTGCCATACTTGGTGGGTGTGACCCAACAACTAATTTGTCTATCCCAGAAGGTGTCATTATAAGCTTCTAGCTGCATTTAAGAATCTTTCTGACTAGTGTACCACAATCTAGCTCTGCAATCCTAGTGCTGCTCAACTTCTCAAGGCTGAGGTGAGACCAACTAGGTAATCTAACACTCTTGAGAATTTTTTTTTTCCAGTAACCCAAGATTCTCCCCCAACTTGTCAAACTTCCCCCTTGTTAGGAGCTTTGTCAAACTATTAACCATATGCAACTTTTTTCAGAATGTGGTCCAACACTACTAACTCCCTAATGAACTTGGAATCTTAGGAAATTTTATTGAATATCAATGTGTTTGAAATGGTCATGACACATTGGATTTTCATAGAGCTTGATGTAACTTTGATTCTCACAAGAAAAAATATTGGGCTTCAACAACTGATTGGTTGACACTACAATCAAGTTGCAAATCTAGATAGCTTCATAATAAGTATATGAAACTGCCATATGCTTTGCTTCAGTGGAATTGAATGCAATTGTTGCTTTCTTCTTTTTGATTTAATAAAAATGATTTATAAAATGATAATAATGATGTTTAAAATTAGCCTTATGATGGTCTATTTATACACATTGATTGTTCACGAGGTGTAGGGGTATGTTTATAACATCACTGCCCTTGAAAGCTTTGTCTTGAAAGCACAGTAATTAGATTTTTCTTTAGTTAAGCACATTTTTTCTGGTGGAATGAAGATTATCAGATATCTATTTATACTTTGTAGAGGTTTGACTTTATTTGTCCTTTGAGTGTTGGTGAGGTTTCTTTGTATTTTTTGCATCATAGTCTAAAGTATTTTGACCTGATTGTTTAACATGAAAGCTTTATGCTTATTGGAAATATATTTGAAATACATGCATGATCAAGAAACTGTTATGGTTAATTAAATTACTAATTAGGTACTACAGAAAGAGGATGATGTTGAGAGGGCTTGCCTGGGTGACTCTGGGAGCAACCCGGAGGTGGTCAGACAAAGCTCTTCTAAGTTACAAATCTGAAGAGAAAAAACTGGTGATGTATATGTGGTTGCTCAACTTCGGCTGTATGGAAAATCTTGGCAGAGAGTGTTTACCTTTCCATGTCTTTCACGAAAGTAGGTTGTCTGGTCACATAATAATATCACTACATGTAGGTGATGGTTCTGTAGTAAGTTCTCAGCCTTATCTTCAGAATGGCTAACAGAGAGGATCAGGTTTGAATATAGGTATAATTTGATGAATTTGGAGATTTAGAGTTGAAGAAAAAATTGTGGTGATGTTTGGATGGGTGCTAATTTGTAGGGTTTTCCATTTTTATAATTTTCTTTGTTGTGCTTTCTACCATGCTACCTTGTTTCTTTCCTGTTTCCCTAGCATTTTAACTTTTTCTATGCCTATCTCTGTATTTTTTCTTGCCCCATTTGAAATGTCATCCTTATTTGGTAGGTGTTTTCTTCAATATAGTGTGAATATTTTTCCATCACACAGCTTCTGTGGGGTTTGTCTATGCAAATAGCTTGTAAGGCCCATTCGTCAGGGTATTTGATGAAATGAAATGATTATCGATGATCGCCAACTAATGGTACCGACAAATATTTACTCTAACAATTCTACAGTTTTCCTATGCCAACAATTATACAACATTTTAACCTCATGAATTAGTCTCCTCTGTTCTCTTAGCTGATTCTATAAGCACTTATTGTTGTTGTCAAAGCTTTTACTCTCTAGTCCCATTGAGCTATTTCAATTATTTGTGAACATTGATCTATTTTCATTTCATTTCTTCAATTTTTCTGACTGTTATGCATTGGCTTTCGCCAGTGCCTTCTTTCTTACCTATGATTTTTTCTGATTAAGCATTCCAACCAGCCAGAGCAACAGGGGCAGCAGGAGCCACGCAGTCCAGCCAGAGCCCAGCAGGGGCAGCGCAGAGGCAGCAGGAGCGATGCAGGGCTGACGCAGGCCCAGTCAAGGTAGCACAGGGGTAGTGTAAGCCCTTCAGGTGTGACACAGGCCCTTACTGAGCAGCGCAAAGGCCGATGCATGTCAGTTAGGCTGATGTAGAGGGATTCAGAGCAGCGTATTACTGTCGTTATTATTTCTCTGTTGGGTGAACCGGTTTTGGTGCCCAGGATTGTTGTACTTAGATTATGCATAATAATGAAAACCCTCCAGAGCTAGTTGCACCGATTTTCCCACATTGGGTTTTTTCCAGGGATAGTTGTCCAGAAAATCCGTGTGTCACTTTGTTTATGAGCATGTTATTCAATATTTGATCTGTATGTGTAGGTTGCTAGTTGTATTTACTATTTACTTCGCTAATTTATTGAATATTTTAGAAATTAACTTGTAACTTAATTCAAGTAGGAGAAGTAAATCAAGATACTACAATAGTGTTTCTTAGATTAATAAATTTTCACATTCCCTAGGTCTAGCCCCATTAGGTCACCTAGGGCAACAATTTCCCAGGAATCTAGCTAGAGGAAAACTTCTATCTCCTAGAGGTAGCTACGTTGCTGGGTGCCCTCACTCTCCTCAGAACTTGGGCCAATTCCGACGGTGGAATATTCGGATACCTCAAGCCCTAGCTCTAGGATCAGGTTTTGCCTAGGTGCTCCAAAGAATAGAACCTAGTAGGATCAATTTGACCTATCGAAGTAAAAACACTTGTCTGATCCTTTCCCATCACCTTGTCCAGGATAGGAACATCTTTGGTTACTAAATTCCATCCCTGAACCTGGGCTGGGTCCACTTGGCCCCGTGTGGTCCCATTTGGTGTCAAAGGCCTTTCATAAAGGACCTTTTGGGAATCCAAGTTCCCAAAGGATTTTAGGGATTGAGAACTTCCTTCATAAGTCTTATTCTTCTCCCTCAACCCTTCAATCCCCCTCCTCTCTCCCTAGAAGGTAATTCCCTTGCTTAAAAGGAAAGCAAGTCCCACTCTTTATTTTATCTTAGGGAAAGGGTTTTGAGGGTCACTTCCCACCTATTCATTGATAAAACCCTAAAAAACCAAGGGTCAAGGGTCTTTTTATTATTTAAAATAAGATAAAACCCTAAACAACCAAAACCCTATCCTGACGAGATGTAACACTAAGATTTTATGGGCCCCGTTGGGGTTAGTTGGGCAGCCAACTTCCCGGGGTCGTAACTTGGTCATATGATCTTCGTTTGACACACATGATACCTCATTAGAAAGATCTCTTCGAGGAATAAAACTTCTAATACAATTTCTATGAAATCGCCAAACCTTTCATGCCCAAAAAATATCGTTTGGGGCCTCAAAACGGCTTCGAAAGTTCAAGACCCGAAAAACTAACAAAAATAGTAAATTGTGCTATAATTAAGGAAACTGAAAAACTGAAAGAGAAACTGGCTAGGGCCCAAGTGGAATAGGCGGGTGGCCACCAATATCCACCTCAATCACCTTAAATCAAATTTCTTGAGCTAACTCAATCATCATTACTTAGTTAATTGACACAAATTGTTATGAGACGAAATTACAATTTATTGTCCAATTTATTTAAGGGAAAAATAAATTAGACACCTCACATTCCTCACTCCTGGTACATCAAAATTCCTCACCAGTGTGGGTGCATTTTTTTTGTCCTTTCTAGTCGCCAATTTCACTGTTTCTTGTTGCAAATTTCAAGACTCCCTCTCAACAAGAAAGGAATTCAATCTATCCCCATCTGGTACCTTTGGAATGTTCTGCATGATACACTTATCTACTGTTGTTTTCACCTGCAAATCCTGAAACTGAATAGCCTCTTAATAACTGAATCAGTATAATGCATCTGTCATTAGAGTCTTCTGACTGCTACTAGCTACTGCATTTGTCTAGTACTGGATTCTCTCCACTGCTGCTAACATCTGCATCCGTGCCATTTGAACTATTGCTAACTCTATTTGTGCTCCAGTATTTGACATCTGTCACTCTGATTTTTGTCTTGCTGACATTTGACTACATCAATCTAACTGATCCTTCCTACTATTGCTGTACTGTGGGCTCCTCGTAGCCAAGTTCGATCCATGAGACACGCCATCTCAATGGACCTTGCCCAAATTTCTTATCTTGGGATTATGTCTACACATAACCCCACCTTACACCTCGAGGTATGGCTGCTCCCTCTTCCCATATGGCTCAAAATTTCCCCCTCATGGAGGTCTTTGCTTGAGTGGACGCTTCCACTCGGTCTCCTCTCTGCTTCTCCAATTGTGGCAGCTACTCCACAACCTTCTCAGACTTCTTCTCATGAGGATGCATATTGAGAGGTAATTTATGCTCCCTCTAAACCACCAAGTCTCTAACTTCTGCCTTTCTCCTCAAAGATTTGCATGCATCTGGTACCTCAAGTGCATATAGGTTCTTGACTCGCGCACAGTGTAATTGTCCCGAAGTTACAAAAAGTTTCTAAAAAAGAGTTGATTTTAAATCAATTATATCTCCCTCATCCGAGCTCCGATTTGACCGATTTTTTTTTCCATTTGGGTAGATTTTCACAAGGAATCCAAATATTCTATTTGTTTTCAAAAAATTTACACCAAAATCTTCAAAGATTCTCTACAAACTTTCCGCCCAAAAAATTCTTGCTCTGATGCCATATAGAAAATCTAACCAACGAGATTCAATCTGATCTTGTAATCTACTAAAACAAGATACTGAATCCTTCCTACAATTTACGGAAACAAAACACGATCGCACAATCATATATAAGTAAGAGAAATAAATTATCAATTGCACAACAACATGATGTATTTGGGGAAAGCAACTAATCAAAACCCCTCTATCTCTATTGTGTATTAAGTTAAGGAATCATGAAACAATACAATGCTTAATCTCTCATGAGATTCTCCAGCACTCTGTCAATTGTCTCCCGTTGATCTAGGAAAACTCGGTCTAGTACTTAGCCAATTCTCATCCTTCCTTCAGCCTGCCTTTCTCATGCAATTCCTAGGGAATTAACTCCTTATTAATTAGGAAAATCAGTCTTCCTTGATTGCACAATCCATCATGGCATCCCAATGACTTTATAATTGCAAATGGGAAATTTTCTCTGAATAAAACTGATAGTTATGTTCCCTTTAGCCTCTGTCTCAACTGGGTATTCCTTGAAACTGGCATGCATGCAACTATTAATAGTGAATTATCAGTTATTTGATTGATCACTCATTGTGAATTAAATCTAATTTAATTCACTGGACTTTTCACTAGCTCATCACTCAGTTAGAACCAGTTAAATTGATTTTAACTCATTTAATTGAGTTAATTACACTTGCACCCCACTAATGCATCAACTTCAACTAGACCCCAAAAATATTAGAATCCCTCTAGAGGCCTCATATTAGACCCTCAACTCGAATTTCTTGAGCTAACTTGATCATCATGACTTAATTAACTGACACAAGTTGTTATGAGATGAAACTACAATTTATTGTCCAATTTATTTAAGGGAAAAATAAATTAGATGCCCCACATTCCTCACTCTTGGTGCATCAAAATTCCTCACCAGTGTGGGTGCATTTTTTTTTTGTCCTTTCTGGTTTCCAATCTCACTGTTTCTTGTTGCAAATTTCAACATTTCATAATTTTATGTGGCCTTCACACAAAGACACCATTGAAATCACATGCCTAGATTCTCATGAGAAACCTCTCTTAAGCTTGATCTACCAGAAGAGAACCAACAATATGCCATCCTACTTTCTAGCACAAACCGACCATTAACGTATCAAAAATTCTTCTGAACCCTCACATGATGATCTTGCTGTTGGAGGATGATCATGACCTCCCTTTAGCAAACCTTACTCGGCCCTTGTACTCGACCTAATTTAGGACTACATCTCTCTTCACCCCCTTGATGTGCCAGATAGTGGGAATACATGTCAAACATGCTAAGATGTGCCAAGTGATAAGGCATTCCAAGATGTGCCAGGGTGTGTCAATGCGTGTCAGGGACTGTTAAGACAACAAAAGGGAGAAAAAATTTAAACTACAAGGAAATGAACACATAAGAGGGTTAATAAGTCATCAATTTACCTTTTCCAAGAGGGGCATGCTAGGCACACTAACACTAGGTGGCAATAGGTGCCAAGTGAAAAGTCTTAGTGCATTCGTGCCAAGTATTCCTTTGTTGCTTCTCATCTACTTTCCAAAAATTGATCATCACAAATAAATTTAATATTAAACCATGCTAAATCATACCAAGGCATTTCAACGTATTCCATACATGCTAAGACTTTCCAAGCGCCAACACGTGCCAAGCTCCAATATGTGTCAGGGACTAGTGTTATGCATGTTATGAAGTGGAAGGGAATGTTGAAGAGTGCTAAGTTGTGCTAGAGAGTGATAACGCATGTTGATGAGTGTTAAGGAGTACTAGGAAAAAACATTAAGGGAGCACTAGGTAAAAATTCAATGAATATGAGGAACGTGTACTGCCAGAGACTAGTGTTAATGGTCAGTGTTAGTTGTCATGCTAAGGAGGGAGTGAAAAGGTATGCTAAGCATTGGTAAGGCATGATAGGGAATATCAAGGCATGTTAAGAATTCCCAAAGTGTACTTGGGAGTTCTAGGGTGTGCTAATTATATCATGTGCCAATTAATAGTGCCAAGATATGCCAATACATGCTAGGTGCTAAGGATGTGGTGTAGGGTGCCAAGGTATATCAATATGTGTCAAGGCAACAAAAGGAAGAACTGATAAGAGGGTTAATAAGTCAGGACTTTATCTTTTTGAAAAGGGGCATGCTAGGCACACTAATAATAGGTCCCAATACATGCCAAGTGGCATTGTGTGCCAAGTGCTAATGTATGTCAATGCATTCAACGAAGGTGTTCCAGGGCATGCTAGGGACTATATGCAGCATGCCAGCACATGATAGGAGAGTTCCATGTTGTGCTAGCGCATTCCACCATGTGCTTGGGAAGTAGTGTCATCACAAGATGTTCTAGGTACAAATATTTTCCAAGACATGTGGGGTGCTAAGAAATGTTAGTTTGTGCCAAAGAATTAATTTAAAATGTGCCCAGATTGTTGAGGATTGTTAGGTATTTCTCATTAATAGAATTTTCAGAGCTCGATTATGTATTAAATAATATATTTCCTACACACAATAGTGGAAATTTATCTAAATGGAATTTACTAGATAATAAAAATAATAGATATGAATCATGTGTTGACTCATAGGAAATCTCTATTCGACTAGTCATTACTTGAGGGAAATGATACACGCTTATTACTTCTTAAAAAATTGACTGACCCTAACCACTATGGCCTTGGACATATTAAAAAAAATGCTCCACAATAAATGTATTAAATCGCTATCTTTTGACAAAAAATATATTAACAGGCACATAGCGTCAACAAAAATTCATTGGAATGATCAATGATGATGGACATTTTTTGATTGTCACCAAAAGTAACAAAAAGAGAAGTGGTGAGGGTCATTAAAATTTCATCACTAGAAGTGTCACCAAAGAGAGAATTAGTGATGGGCCTTTAAAAACCCTCCCCAAAAGTGAAATTTCTTTGGTGATGGACCATAAAGGACCATCACTATATACACTTACAGTGACGATTTTTAGTGATCAATGATGACGAACATTTTTTGACCGTCACCAGAAGTAACAAAAATAGCATTGGTGAGGGTCATTAAAAGTTCGTCACTAGAAGTGTCACCAAAGAGATAATTAGTGATGGGCCTTTAACGACCCTCACCAAAAGTGTCATTGAAAATGTCTTTGGTGACGGACCATAAAGGACCATCACTATATACACTTACAGTGACAGTTTTTAAATGAACGTCACCATATGTGACATTGATGACGGACCTTAAAGGTCTGTCACAAGCATGACCCTCACCAATGTGCTTTTTTCTTGTAGTGTATCATGATTAGTTTTTACCTTCAAGTGTATTCCCATTAGGTAAGGTTGCCATTTCTTTAGTGCATGTAGTATTGCTAACATTTCCTTCTCATAAATAGCTTTCTGTAAATACTTTCCTTTGATTGGACGACTTCAAAAGAAATGGGTCTTCCTTCCTGCATTAAAACTGCACCAATTCCATTTCCTGAGGCATCACATTCCACAATAAAGGTTTTTGTGAAGTCTGGTGTAGCTAAGACAGGTGCTAGGCACATTGCCTCTTTAAGACGTTCAAAGGCCTTAGTTGCTTCAGGAGTCCATGAAAATGCATCTTTCTTCAATAATGTTGTTAGAGGTGCTGCTATTCTCCCATAATTCTTAACAAACTTGCGATAATACCCTGTTAACCCGAGAAATCCTCGCAACTGCTTTATGGTTGTGGGGACTTTCCATTCATTAATGGCTTTAATTTTGTTAGGGTCTACCTTAACACCCTCGTGAGATACAATATGACCCAGATATTCCACCTCTTGTACTCCAAAGAAACATTTGGATGTTTTTGCATATAATTGTTTCTCCTACAATAGTTTGAGCACACTGTCAACATGTTGAACATGATCCTTCCAAGACCTGCTGTAGATTAGTATATCATCAAAAAATACTAGCACAAATTTTCTAAGGAAGGGTTTGAAAATGGAATTCATCAACCCTTGAAATGTAGAAGGTGCATTGGTAAGGCCAAAAGGCATCACCAAAAAGTCATAATGACCCTCATGAGTTCGAAATGCTATTTTTGGAATATCTTCAGTCTTCATTCTAATTTGATGATATCTGAACGAAGATCCAACTTGGTAAAATAAATTGCTCCATGTAATTCATCCAATAATTCATCAATCACAGGAATGGGAAATTTGTCTTTAATGGTGAGCTTATTGAGCTCCCTATAATCCGGACACATTCGCCATGATCCATCCTTCTTGTGTACCAATACTACAGGAGGAGAGAAAGAACTTTGACTAGGTTGAATTATACCAGCCTCTAACATTTCTGCAATCATACGTTCAATTTCGCTCTTTTGGACATAAGGATATCTATAAGGCCTGATGTTTGGAGGAACACTTCCTGGGATCAAATGAATAGCGTGATCATGATCATGAATAGGTGGGAGTCCTTTGGGAGTTTCAAACACCTAGGAATGATTTTCCAAGACTTTTTGGAGATCTACAGAAATAGATGATTTTGATGTTGGAACTTCTAGTGAGCATAATTGTGCAATTACGACTCGTTTTTCTTTCTTCAAAAGATTTGTCATGACATTAGAGCTTATTATCTTTCTTGGCTTCCCTGCGATACTCCGTAATTCGACTTCCTTTCCTTCTGAAAAAAAATTCAAGAAAATTTCTTGAAAATTAAAAGCTACCGTCCCCAAAGATTGTAACCATTGTACTCCTAGTACAACATCAGCACATCCCATTGTAATGAAAAGCATTGGAATATTTAATAAATATTCCCCCATGGTTAGCTTGATATTATGGCATTTTCCAGAGAAATTTATAGTTTCTCCATTTTCAACCATCACTTGACATTCTAGTGCTGGGTATAGGAAACAATTTAATTCCTTGGCTACCTTACAATGAATAAAATTATGGGTACTACCCGAATCAATCAACACTATTACCTTTTTCTTCTTGATATGTCCTTCTATCTTGAGATTTTGAGGAGTGGTAATTCCTGCCAATGCATTACATGATATGGTCGAACTCGTTTCTTCCTCTTCTAGGGTTGTTCCTGGTGTATATCCTCTTCTTTTGAATATTCTTGTTCATTTTCTTCTTCCTCTTCACAATCTATGTAAAATAATTTCTTCTCAGCACACTTATGACCTTTAGTGTATTTTCTATCACAACCGTAGAAAAGCCCTTTTGCTCTTTTTTCCTCTAATTGTTGTGGTGTCAACCTTGTAGGATGTGTAAGTCGAGGATTAGCATCACTTCCATCTTTATATATGTGATTGGTAGGCTTCCTTGTTGCCATAATTTTACGTTCAATTTTTCTTGCCAACCTGAATGCCTTTTCTAATGAATCAGGTTCCCAAACGTGAAATTCATGTTAGATGTTATCCTTTAAAGTCCCTATGAATACATCAATCATGTGTTCCTCTAGAATATCAGTTACCCTTATATTCAATTTTTGGAAGTGCTCATTGTACTCCACCACTGAACCCTTTTGTTTGAGATTTATCAATTGGCTAAAGAAGGTGTTGCTTTTTGTATCCTCATAATGTGCTATCATTTCCTCCGTAAAAATTGACCAAGTGACAATTTTTTTATGGAGAAAAGCCATCGATACCATACAAATGTATTTTTTTCTAAATGTAAAGTTGCAATGCATACCTTTTGTGTGTTTTGCACATTATTGAGATCAAAATATTGCTCCATCTGTAGTATCCATGTTACGGGATCCTTGCCATCAAAATTCCTCATATCCATCTTTGGAATATGGTGGTTCTTCCATCCAACATTAGAGTTTATGAAATCACGATTAAAATTTATTTTGTTCTCATCATGAGTTTACTCTACTATATTTTCGCCATTAGGAAACATTTTTTGTATCAACTTTGTCAAACCTTCTGTAATATTCCTAAATTAGCATGGAGCTAATTAGAATATTAATTTTTCTCTTATCATTTAGTTAGATGAATAAATGGGTAGGGAGACCCATAAACCTCTTTTGTAGGAATAAAATCCCTCTTAAATGTGAAAATGGATCATCCTCGTAGCTGGATAAAGCACCCCCATGTGTGAACAGGGGCTAATGCATGTGGACAAGGTCAAGTTTGACCAAGTCAACAACACAATTTTGGAGGGAGATTGATTGCATGATGGTGGAAACCCTAATGTGTGGGACCCAGGGTGAGAAGGCTCACATTTTTTATAAGGAAGAGGATGGCAACCATAGGAGCTTATGTTATGGATTATTCATTTTGTGGTCTACATGACTATTTGCATTCTTCAGCTATTTAGTTGAGATTGTCGTGTTTTTTAGCACCGTGTGTTCCTGATCGGCAATCCCACCTCTTCCATTGAGGAGATCTTAGAGAAGTCTTGTACTGTCATTTCCACATTTTTGCATTCTATCCAAGCTTTAGTATTCAGCTACAACTCAGTTTATGTTCATATTTTTATTGTGTTGCAGGGTGTTGTAGTGGAGGGTTGAGAAACCCACTTTCTGAGCTAGTTTTCCATAGGAGGAAGGATTCCTTCTCTTGGGAGATCAGCAAGGAGGGTTCCTGGGAATATTTCAGATCTTTGGCACTAGGCCAACCTATCCCCATCATTTATAGTGCAGTTTCAGCTGGGAATTTCGTTATTTTAGTGAGCTGTTGCAGTGGGCAACCCAAAAATGGCCGAAAATCCAAAGTTAAAATTTGGCTAAACCATTTCTAGGTTTTTCTAGGTTTTTTTAGTATAATCCGTGGTTAAAATCCCATATCATTCTGAGCAAGCTAACAGCCTTTTGCACATGGTTCTTTGCCTCAGAAGTAGCAGTTTCCAGCAACAACAGTTTCCTCAACAGCAGTGATTTGCTTTCTATTGAAGGGATCATCCCTTCATTGAGAGAGTGTTTTTGGAGGAGTTATTTCAAATCTACATCAATTTAGCCACCTCCTTCTATGTGCTTCAGTTGCAGTGAATCTTAAGCCCTAGGTATTTAGATCCACCATACATACTTTGTGTATTTCTAGAAATCCTTCCCGGGTTCTCTTGGAAAGGTGTTTAGGATGCTAGATCTTCACTCCTAGCATTATTTGAGCTATACAATAGAAAATCTACATGTATGTATCTTTATGTAGTAGTGTATGCCCTAAAAATACACTTTTATGGTTCATGGCACTTGTATGGCAGTGTTTTTACATGTATTTACATATTTTCTTAGAGGAGGTCTATTTTCTATTACTTGAGTGATTAGATCCTCAAGATATTGTGCCTATTATTTGCTGATATGTTTAATAAGATGGTTTTACCTTTGTCTCATATCATGGTTTGTTGATTAATTCACTGTTATTTTAACTATTGTGTTCATATATTGTTGCTTCCCCATTTGGGAATATTACAATGGTATCAGAGCATAATCTTGGCTCAACCTGTGAGTTTCAACCAATATGCTATAAAAAGATATTAGAATCATGGAGAGAATGAGCTTTCTCTCATCACTTTTCAGATCCATGAAGAACCTCTCCAAGGAGGTTAAGCAAATGCAAGAGGAAAGATATAATGAGACCACTTGAGGGTTTCAAGAAGAGGTAAGTCCATGCACTTCCTATTCTCAGAAGAAAGAACCAGTGTTGCAAAGAACTTCAAAGCAATACACTATGCCCTTTCCTTTTGAGGAAGAAGACAAGAAGCATGGAGAGGGAGGGCACTTGGAACATGAGATCCTAAGCGGATACCTGACAGAATATAAGTCTCAACCTAGAGCTTTCAAGGAGACTCTAACTCTTCCACAATTTATTCAACTTGGAGAAGAAAGGAAGCCTTGCAGCAATAGGAAAATGAGGGGCAATAGATTTCTATTGTCTAATTTTGATGGGCTATCCACAAGTACAGCAAGGGCTTTGGTAATGAAGCTAGATGCATTCTTCCTACTACATCCAATGGTAGAAAGAGAGGTTTTTGATATTGCAGCGCTCCACCTTGAGGGTGAAGCAAACATTTGGTGGTTTAGCCATTTGAGTCATGCAAAAGTGAGTGCATTTGTAGATTTTACTGAAAGGTTGATCAAAAAATTTGACAAGAAAAAATCAGAGGAGGAGAAGCCTTCACCACCATTTGAGGAGACTTGTACCAGCGCTGATACAAATATGGAAGAGCAGCCTTCAACTTCAGCAGTTGGGGGAGCCATCACATTGGAGGAAGGAACCCTTGTAGCCATACAAGATGTTCCCAAGCTACACCAAGGTATGCATAAGTTTCCACTTTCTATTATTTCAGCACATTTTATGGAGGATGGTGGAAAAATTCCATTGCATGACCAAGGGTCAAAATATATTGCTGATTTGGAGCAGCAAAATTTCACTGCGTTGTGCAGCCTTGGGTTGTTCAAGGAAGGGATAAAAAATACTCCTAACTATTAATTATTGAGATGCACACAACTCCGGGAGTTGGGGTGTGAATTTTTGGAGGATAAGATGAGAATTATATAGCCCTATGAGGAATTTTTACCTTCAACATATTTGGTTCCTTATGGATTCAATATGGTCATTGGTGAGGAGTCTTCATTGGGAAATCTCCAAGAGGTTGCATTTCAACATCCCATGAAATGCAAGAGTAGAAATCTGATATGGGAGGATGGTATTCTCCATTGGAGGAATACCAAGGTGGAGCATGATAGGAGACACCCATAGTTGGATGAGAGGGTGTGGATGGTAAGCAAGAGGGTGGTGATTCACCTACATATCTATGACATAGGGCAGCAGGAGGCATGGCTGCGTTGGATACTCTTGAAAGAGTTTGGCCATCATGTGACATATCCTTCTTCAAAGGGTATGTTGGTGGAGGGAACTTGGCAGGACACTTACATCATATGGCAGCAAGGATTTTGGGTGCATTGTGTTGATATGACATTCTTCATGTCAATCATCATATTTTCACCTCATGATTTGTATGATGGAGGTGTGAAGGGGTAGCAAGAGCTATTTTTGCTTTGGCTACTCTTGGGAGAGTATGGGCATAAATTTACCCATACTTGGCATGATATTTCAGGAGAAAGGGATGGCACAATCAAAGTGCAAAGAGGCTACCCTTCAACATTGGAGGATCAGGAGGTACTTCCACATAGGAAGGAGACTCCCACACATAGCAACATGATGGTGGATAACTTTGGTACATGGCATGTCAAAGAATGGGGTCATGGAGTGGCAAGAGCCTTATCACTAAGGCCAACATCGTTGTCACTTGGGAGTATGCATCTATTGATGGAGTGTTCCAAGGGGAGTATGCATCCCTTCATTTTGTAGACCTTTATGAGGAAATTCTCATGGGAGGGCTCATCTATGGACCTGACTTTCAGCCTACTCACAATTCATGGTAAGAAATGTATTTATTTACTTATTGATCATTTCATAAATTATTTGCATCTTCTCACCATCTATGTACAGTGCATTGTTCCACAAGGGGGCAAGATTTTCTATGGGTTTCATGGTCATTCTAGGACCAACATGTATGATGGAGATAGCCCTTATTTGCATGAATTTGGGCAAATGTAGTTTTATTTTTGTTATGCTCAGCTAATTTATAATGTCATTTACTACCTCCTAGTAGATGAGAAAACATGCACATCTAGCAACTTGTTGGGAGACAACTTGCCACATGATGTTCTAAAACAGCAGTTGGTAAAACTGCGTTGTATCCACTGGAGAAACCATTGGTACCATCCAAATTTGCACATAACCTTCAACATTTTTCTGATTTGGATACCACATGGTGATGATGTACCATTCACTTTGTATGGGATGGATTGGGTTCATGAAACTAGAGGAGGGGTGTTTGGAGATCCAATTGCCCTTTTGTATCTTGAGGGAAACATTACTGCAACCCAATATCATCATCATCTCCACACTTTCCATAAGTGGAGAGAGAGACAGTGTGGGGTAGGCCATTTGGTCTACCATGTTCAGTTATGCAGCCCACCTACATTGCAGGAGCCAAAGGTGGAGGAGTATTTCTATGAGTTACCATTTTGGAGGGTGACTCATTTTGTATGGATGATAGCCTGGGGATGGGAGCTTCACATGGGAATGATGGTTCCCAATATATTTCAGATTCCATGCCTCAAGAAGGCCTCTAGACAGCATATTGTTGCCTCCATGGGTATTTCACTTTTTCATGATGATAGTTATTTGGGATTGTCACCAAAAGCTAACCTGCATACTTGGGATGAGAAATTTGGAGATTTATTGATGAGACATCATCTTGTTCCCTGGAGGATATTATCATATGAGGATGCTACAGGAGGAGGATAGGAGGCTCTTCAGTTCTATCCTTGCATTTTCTTGAGGACAAGTAACATTTGGGAGGGGAGGACTGTAATATTCCTAAATTAGCATGGAGCTAATTGGAATATTAATTTTTCTCTTATCATTTAGTTAGATGAATAAATGGGTAGGAAGACCCATAAACCTCTTTTGTAGGAATAAAATCCCTCTTAAATGTGAAAATGGATCATCTTCATAACTGGATAAAGCACCCTCATGTGTGAACAGGGGCTAATACATATGGACAAGGTCAAGTTTGACCAAGTCAACAACGCAATTTTGGAGGGAGATTGATTGCATGATGGTGGAAACCCTAATGTGTGGGACCCAGGGTGAGAAGGCTCACATTGTTTATAAGGAAGAGGATGGAATCCATAGGATATTATGTTATGGATTATTGATTTTTTTGTCTACATGACTATTTTCATTCTTCAGCTGTTTAGTTGAGATTGTCGTGTTGTTTAGCACCGGGTGTTCCTGATCAGGAATCCCACCTCTTCCATTGAGGAGCTCTTGGAGGAGTCTTGTACTGTCATTTCCACATTCCATCATTCTAGCCAAGCTTCAGTCTTCAACTAAAACACAATTTCTGTTCATATTTGTATTGTGTTGCAGGGTGTTGCAGTGGAGTGTTGAGAAACCCACTTTCTGAGCTAGTTTTCCATAGGAGGAAGGATTCTTTCTCTTGGGAGATCAGCAAGGAGGGTTCCTAGGAATATTTCAGATATTTGGAATTATACCAACCTATCCCCATCATTTATAGTACATTTTGAGCTGGGAATTGCATTATTTTAGTGAGTTGTTGCAGTGGGCAACCCAAAAATGGCCGAAAATCCAAAGTTAAAATCTGGCTAAACCATTTATGGGTGTTTCTGGGTTTTTTGAGTAGAAAACATGGTTAAAATACCATATCATTCTGAGAAAGATAATATCCTTCTGCACATGGTTCTTTTCCTCAGAAGTAGTAGTTTCCAGCAACAACAGTTTCCTCAGTAGCAGTGATTTGCTTTCTATTGAAGGGATCATCCCTTCATTGAGAGAGTCTTTTTGGAGGAGTTATTTTAGATCTACATCAGATTCAGCCACCTCCTTCTATGTGCTTCAATTGCAGTGAATCTTCAACCCTAGGGCTTTATATCCACCATACATACTTTGTGTATTTCCGGAAATCCTTCCCGGGTTCTCTTAGAAAGGTGTTTATGAGGCTATATCTTCACTCCTAGCATTATTTGAGCTATAAACCAGCAAATATACATTGATGTATCTTTATGCAGCATTTTATGCCCTAAAAATGCGTTGTCATGGTTCATGGCACTTGTATGGCAGTGTTTTTACATGTATTGACATATTTGCTTAGAGGAGGTCTGTTTTCTATTGCTTGAGTGATTAGATCCTCAATATATTGTGCCTTTTATTTGCTGATATATTTAATCAGATGGTTGTACATTTGTCTCATATCATGGTGTGTTGATTAATTCACTATTCTTTCCACTATTCTGTTCATATATTGTTGCTTCCCCACTTGGTAATATTACACCTTCCATGTCTGCTTTTAGATCATTCTTCATGTTTTCCATGTTGTCTTTCATCTTTTCTTCCATGTCATCCATCTTAGCTTCCATGACAGCTTCCATACCATCCATCTTAGCTTCCATGCCATTCATCTTAGCTTCCATGCCTTTCCTCAAACCATCCATATTATTCTTCAAACCATCCATCTTCGCTTCCACGCCTTTCTTCAAGACTTCCATTTCATTTTTTGTTACTCTTTGCGAAGAAGCCTCAGGGAAAAACATTGACGTTGGAGTATCCTATCATCAACCTGGTTGCTAATGCTCCCATGAAAGTCATTCCCTTTTAGAGAATACCTACTTTCCATGGTCTAACCTCAGAATAACTAGATTCTTTCCTATTCGAATTTGACGTTTTATGTAGGGGATATGATTATACCACCGATCCCCAAAAGCTAAAACTCTTTCCTTCTACATTAAAGGGATAAACTTTGTGATGGTTTGTAATATTCCTAAATGGGAAAAGCAGGAATATATTGAAAAATGCTTGAATAGCAATGTAAAACATCACATAAAAACATGAGACCAATATGGATCCTTTCCATTAATCATAACAACAACAAAATAATACAATATAATGGGCCACAAACCATAATACAAGATATAACAAGCCTCCAATAAAGAAAACCCTCCATAAGAGGTGTTGCTACTATATCAAAAATGTCGAAGACTATTACAGTGCAGTCATAGATGCACTACTACAGCAAATGAGTACACAACATATAATGGACTGATATATGCCTCAATAGATATAACAAATATAGATCAAGGCTCTATACAACCTCCAATGAAGAAACCAAAAGGGTTTTCAAAAATACACCACTATACAATATGGGAATCAAAGCCCTAGGGCTAAAGATCCACTGCAACAAATAAACTGGAAAGTTGTGGATGATATGATATGACAAAGAATGTAGCCTCCTCCAATGGATCCTCTACATGAAAGTTTGATCCCTTCACTAGAAAACCTCCTCCCCAAATGGTGTATTGAAACCACCCTGCAACTCCTCCCAGAAAATAATGCAGTCCAAGATAGAAACTGTGTTGTAGGGGCAAATAAATAAGTGCCCTGATGCCAATTGCTGCAATAATGCTTAAGGGCCTTCCTTACTAACCTACCAATGGAAAGGAACCCTCTTCCACTGAAAATAAGCACTGAAGTGACCCAAATGTGTTCTCCATTACTGCAACCTACAACACAACACAACCTTCAATAGAATTTGTGTTGTAGATGAAAGATGGAGCTTGGCCTAATGACTGAATGTGGAAGTATAGTGCAATTCTCTTCCTAGAGGCTTCTCAAGGAAAGAGGTGGGATTCCTAATCACGAACACCCTGTGCTAAACAACACTGCAATCTTAGCTAAACAGCTGAAGAAAATTATATGTCTAAACAGACCATATAATCAAAAACATAAACGTACATTCATAATGAAATATGGTTGCCATCCTCTTCCTTATATAAGTGATGAGCTTCCTAACCCTAGGCCCCACTCATTTAAGACACTACTTCCATGCAAAGAGTCTCCAACTAAAACTACGTTGTCCCGTAATGAATGCCACTCCTCCATGAAAACACTATTGACTTGGTCAATGTTGACCCAATCTATGTGTTCCAGCCCCTTTTCACACCTAAGGGTGCTCAATTAAGCTGCCAAGATGTCCTCCTTTCACATTGGCATTGATTTTATTCATATTAAGGAGATATATGGATCTCCATATCCTTTTATTCATCAAACAAGAAAGAAAAAACAAAAATTAATATTCCAACTATCTCATGGCTAATTGGGAATATTACAGTCCTCCCCTCCCAAATGTTGCTTGTCCTCAAGCAACTAAAAAGGTGAGTGTTGCAACTCTTCTCCTCCTCCATTGGTGACACCTCCATGTGATAAGCTTCCCTCATAAGCCAAGTGTCTCCCAATCCATCACTCCATGACATGCTCCTCCCAAGTTCTCATGAGATGCAAATGACTCATCCCACAAGGATGCAAAAGACCCAATGAAGCAATCATGGTTTGCCCAATGTTCTCCCTGAAACATGTAGCATAATAAACATGGAGACTCGCTCTCCAAAATGGCGTGATCAATCCTCCCATACTTCCTCCATTCATTCCCATAATAATAATAAGTACATCATCAATGTATGGGATCAAAACCAAGTACATAAAAACAACAATATGAAAAAATGGAGGTGGGTAATAGTCCCACATGTGGAACCAGTGCAGTATATCTCCTAACTACATCAGATAATGATATGATAAGTGGTTTCCCCACCACTTACTTGCTGCCATATTCTTCTCACATGTTTTGAAAAGGTGAGAAATGTTTGGTGCCTTTGGAGTGCACCCTGAATGGTAAATCATCTCCCTATATCCTCCTAGGGAGTGGCCATGCTCAACAATGTTTATGGCCCAAAGTTGTCCATGAAGTTTATATGGAATAATGCTCCTACTTGGAGAAATGGCTTGCACATATATGGTAAAGGAGTGAAAATAATCATCAAGTAAAACATTATGCACATAAACATGTTCCTTACCATAATCTCTGCTCATACAAATGGAGTGGTCCATAGATAGATCTCCTCTCATTCCCAAAGAGGAAAGAGGTGGATGTGATAAATCCTTCATAGAGTTATGTATCTCCTCCATCTCCACATGATCCATGCATCTCTTAAAAATTTGATATATCTCCTCTTCAAAGCCTTCCCAAGTGTATCCCTTCATGATGGTGTTGTAGGCTCTCATGGAATAAGTGTGGCTGAAGAGAAAATCTTCATGTGCTACTTGTAGCAACTTCTCCTTAAGCTTGGAAGCTCTAGATAATAAGATCCTACCATGATAATAGATGACCTCATCTTTCACTAAATATCCCTCCTCTAGAAGTTAGTCATCAAGTATCATGCATGTGAAAAGATCCTTGGAATAATCCACCAACAGCTGGGATTTTCAATATGGATCTATCCTCCATAGTGACAACGCTGATGATTTATAACATAAAACATATTTCATATCGTTGTCCCCCTCTTTGAAATCTCCCATGCCAAAGTCACATAATGGAAGGCTTCTATCCTCCCTCTACCGCTACTTTATGAGCACAAAATCTGAAATGAGAGTGGGTAATGATGATGTTGGGAGAATTTCTCCCTCCTCCTTGAGTCTACCCAAGACTCTCAGCATTGTACCATGACCTCCTAATGCCCCCACTCCTCCTGGATATATGAGTAGTGCATCATGATGTGATACATTCCTCAACAAATCCTGATCAGGTGGCCTCCTAGGTGGTTTGCCACAAAACAACCCATGGGCCAAAGTCATGTGCATAATAGATGGGATTGTTCGGTCCTTGCTTCCACTATGCAAATCCCTCTCTATTTTCTGTGTAGAAGTTGTATGTGAGGGATATGTGTGCATTCCCTTAATCATCTGATTTTTTCCACTCTTTTTATCCACCCATCTGCAAAGTCTCCCAAACTGTGGTGACCTTCCCCAAAGTAGTTAACCACTACACACCCAATATCACATTGGTGTTAGGTATGTCAACCACAAAGAAGTGTGTTAGTGTCAGCCTTTGCAACCTTCCTCCAGTGATCAAACATGCTCTTACAAAGTGATTTTAAGGTGTCAAGGTCAAATTTTGTCATTTCAGTGAGTCTTCAAGAAAAATTTGGTCACTAGGTATTAGGTCTAGGGTTTGTTTTCACTCTTTTCAAAGTTGTCCAAAGGTCGGTCCTTGTCACCATTCAGCTGAGTGTACCATCATTCAAAGGGTTTTCATCATCATTTCAGTTTCCACTGGGTCATTTTACACCTTGTTCATGCTTCAGTTGTGCCTAGATAAGGTTCATTTCCCTCTCCTAGGGTTTTGGAGGTAATTTCTCTTGGATGGTAAAATCATCAGCAAAACTTGTATCTTGATGCTCATACACCTTCCCCTATCCTTAATGTACCTTATTAAACACTTCCCATCACTGAGATCCCCCAAATTCCTCATTTTTGCACAAACCCTAGTTTCTTGCTACAACTTGGCAATTTTCTAGGCTAGGCCTGTGTTTTTCCCTTTTGGACCCCTTCCCCTCATCCCAATCTCGAAATTCCACTTTCCCTTGCTTCCTAACATCCCTCCCTACTTCCCAAAATTTTCTCAAGAATTTAGAAGCCCCTTATCCCCTTCGTTTCGCTTCATTTCGACAAATCCCTTGTTCCACACATCGGGATAGGTTTTACTCCAATGATGTTTCTGAGCAATAAAAGATGAATTTGGGAAACCTGAGAGAGGTTTTTTTCCATAATATGCAAGTAAGAAAAACCTCCTTCACTTTTTACACAGGTGTCATGGTTTTAGAGAAATGTCAAAAATATAGTTGCCTCAGGAGAATTGATGCACCTCTGAAGTGACCTTGAGAAAATCAGGATTTTTCCTAGCTTGGTTGGCCAAATGACTTGCTTGATTAGTCAAATTATAACTAAACACAAAGATATTTCCAATGAGCTATCATGAGCTCAGTTTGGAGTTGAGGAAGACCTTCAAAAGTTGACTGCAATAGCACTCTGCCTTGAGGCAGCCTCATTTTTCTCATTTTGACCAGTCTTGGGAGATTTGATTTTTGACAAGGTAAATGAACTCAAAATTGAAAAATTCCAGTTGGGTTGGAAATTAGTCTCAATCATCTTTCCAACGAGCTATCCCGCACCCAATTTTAACACCGTTAAGGTCTCAAAAATCCTCCTGCAAAAAGGTGCTACGCATTGAGATGGCGCTACGCATTGGGCAGTGGTTTGCAGTGTAATTTTGTAACTGGCGCTACGCATTGAGATGGCGCTATGCATTGGGATAAAAAGCCTGAAATCCATTAAAATCTTCCACCAAATCTCTCAAATTTCTAAATTCTTCATTTCCCAAATAAGTTAACATCCCTCCATGACCAATGAATGAATTTCTCTTGGTGCTTATGGTGATTTAATGAGAAAAAATCAAAACCCTACCTATTTACATTTCTTTCCAAAAGCAGTTGCATAGGGTTTTCAAATTGCATGTTTCACTGCCAATTCCACTCCTATCCATTTCTCACTCCCTCACTCCTTCATTCCCTCAATCATTTTCTCCCTCTCTTTACATTCTCATCTACCCATTCCACATGTCCCATATCCCTAATCAACTAGCCCTAAATCCCTAATCCCACATTCCCAAATCCTAGTTAAATATCCCAAAACCCTAATTTCCATCCCAAAACCTAGATATCATCCCCTAAACCCTTTCATTCCCTAAAATTATACAACTAGCATCAAACCCTCCCCTCATCAGTCCCACTCATCCATGGCACTCAAAAACATGAAGGGAAAGTTAAAGAGGGAATTAAAGCGTTGCAAAAGGCATGATAGACTCCAAATTTTGGCCGAAGCTTCTTTGGCTCAGCATATCACTTGATGGTGGAAATTCAGCCCAAATTTCAAGAAATTTGGGAAATTTTTTGTCAATTTTGATTTTTTTGGCCTTAACACAGATTTTTCTGCTCGACGCGTAGCGCCACTTGGCGCGCGCTTATAATTGGCAGCTCCTCTTGAAGAAAAATTTGCATTTCTGGATTTTTCATGAAACTTTATGCATGCCTACCCATTACCTAAATATTCTGACAAGTTTTGGGTTGCCTAAAGGGTCAAAAAAAACCCTAAAAATGACCTTTCTACCACTTTTTGGACACACAGGAAGCAGTGTTGGGAAAACTCATTTTTGGAGGGGAAAATGGAAACCAAATTTAGAAATTCCACTTGGGTGGGAAATTAGACAGGAATATCTTTCCAACGAGCTATCCTACACTCAATTTGGACTCTGGTAAGGCCCTCAAAATCAGCTCCAAAGTGGCGCGACGCATAGATATTTCAGGCGCGGCGCATTGGGAATTTTGGCTCCTTTTTCACTCAGCAGCTCAGATTTTCGCCTAGTTTTGGCCAATTTGACTTTTTTATCTCCAAATGTGAAACCCTTGATGTAACTTGATGTAATTTAATGACTTTGACGTAATTTTGGCACATTTTTACTCATCCAAGTAGATTCATTCACCAAAAAGTGAATTGTAACTGAATGAATCAGTTTCCTATCTTATAGAGGCAAGCTGTTTCATTGCCTATTTTCCAGTTCTTAGTTTATATCTTGTTGAAACAGCTCCTATAATGGTGAGCTCAACCCATAGAGGCATGGGGATGAGTTAGGCTTACCTATATCTTGTATTTTCTCATTCATTTTCATGGTTGGACACTTGGGATTGCCTTGAGCTTCATTGTACATTTCATCTCTGCATTTTGGAAAAGGAATAGACCATGGTTTGCAGCAATCTTTGGGATCCATGTGGCTCTATGTTTTGATGGTGTGTTTCTCTCTATGATTGTAAGTTTATTGAAGTTTCATGTGAATCATTTCCCTTCTCATTTCTTCTCAAATTAAACAAATAAGTGATAAAGGTGGAATCCATTAGATTTGCAGTGCTCTGCCTTGAAATTTTGTTTAGTTTTCCATGTTTTCAACTGTCTGAAGACGATTCTTGAATTCATATTGCCCTCTTCAACTCCTCACCAGTCTGATCTATTCATTTCATTCAGTTTCAAAGCATCAAAACAATTTCCTTCCTTGCCCCATTCAGCTCTCTGCAAAACTGATCATTTCCCAGACCCAAAAACTGCCTTTCCCTTTGTTTCCAACAAAACCCCCAAAACCAAATCAAACTCTTCCACATATATACCTAGCCTAAAATCAGCATTTATTTCAATTCATCTCAAGCCTCATTGATTATTTTTGCTGAGATTGACCCGGAGAGAGCCGTCTCCCGTTCTGGTAGGGCTAGCTACCAGATTAAGCGTGGTTTGATGTTACCCTAGACTCTGCCTTATTTTAGCCTGAGGTAGATTTAGGCAATAACATAGTGGCGACCATACTAGGGATGAGAAAGTTTGTTGTTTTCTTTATAAACTACAGACGGAGCCTGAAGTTAGCCATGTAGCCTTCGAAACGCTCTTGCTTTGCATTAGCGAAAGTTGATGAATGTTGCTTCAGTCAATCTCCAGTCTAGTTTATGATCTGAACATTTGGTTTCCTCAGTAAGATCTAATCAAGTTCAGATCTGATTGTTGATGGTGGACAACGATCAGACACTGCAAGGCTAAAATCATTCACCTGGCGATTCTAAATCAGTTTCGAGATCAGATCCAAGGACTCCACTGGAGGATGAACCTGACCAGCATGAACATGAAAGGACAATATGGAAAGATCAGGTATTCAAGTTGGAATTTCATCCAATACATTTTGTTCTTTGTCATAAATTATTTCTTCTCTTTTCCCGAGAATATCAAGAAGGATTTGCAAAGTATATTGTATTTGAGAAAAGATCCTCGGCCTGCATTTGATTCCTTCCCTTTGAAGATTGTGGATACCAAAGATTTGCATGCATTTGAGCTTGATCAAGACCCTTTTTCCGAATCTTGTGATGACCTTCTTCAAACTGATGAGCTTAAAGAGACCAAGATTGAACATACCCCTATACCTTGTAAAATTCCAGATCGATACAAGCCTCTGATTTTACCTCCTCTATCCCATGCTTTCCCCAAAAATCATGACCTATATCTACCAAGATTTGATGGTGAATGCGACAACATCACTGCTGAGAGACATGTTCTGAATTTTGAGTCTTTTCTTGACCTTTTTGAAGTTGATGAAGAGGATGTCAGTATTAGGCTTTTTTCTCTTTCTTTTCAAGGCCAAGTAAAGAGTTGGTTCAAAACCCTGCCTAATGCGAGCATCTCATATTTCCAGCAGTTCGTCAAAGTTTTCCTCGACAGGTGGGTGATCAGACATAACCCTTTCTTGATTATAGAAGGGTATAACTAGCTGAAAATACTGCCAAGGGAGACAGTACAACAGTTTTCTACCAGATTTAACCAAGTTTATTATTCGATGCCAGTTGATATAAGGCCTCCTCCTGGATCTACTCTCTTGCACTACCCGGGTGCCTTTGATTCGGAAATGGAGTTTCAGCTGAGAGAAAAGAATCTTACAACACTTGAAGATATTCAGAATAGTGCAGTAGATGTAGAGGCTCATTTGCGGATCCGAAGGGCAAGTTTGAAGGAAGAAGAGATGAAAAACATAGATCCGGAGAAATTGAAATCTCTAGAGGTAAAGCTTGACATGCCGGTAAGTACAGTAGAAGAGATGATGCAAAATATCACCACAAGGAATGAGTATAATGGTCAAGCCCATGGCTTGATGATTAAAGAAGAACAAGTTGCTGATCCAAAACATTTTGTTTCTTATCCCAGTTGTCATAGATCTGATAATGATTGTTTTGTAGATCATCTTGGAGAAGAGAGATATGTTGATATGACATGTATGCTTGATGATGTGTTCTATACTGATGATTTGCCTCAGTTTGATCAGTATGATGATGATTATGTTCTCCAAACAGAAGCTAATCTTGCAGACAAATCAGCAGCTAGTTTGTGGAAGGAGGCAGTTCACTTTCAGCAACTCGAGTAAAGTGATTGACCGATGCATATCAGCTATGACCGTGACGAGGAAAGTGCAGCAAATTTTGAAGTAAGTGAAGGATCTTTTCCTTTTTGTTTTGATTCGTTTCAGTTCATCAGAGACAACTTCCATGCAATCAGAAATCAACTGTCAAGAAGTCTTGATTTGGACCATCTTGAGGGCAATAAAAACCTTGTTCAAGACTTCCCATATCCAGATTTGCAGCCCCCGAATGCCATTGATTTTCAAGTTGCAGATGAAGATATGGAAGCTGGCACATATGATCAAATGATACAATATGAATCCATACCATTTTGTTTTGAATCATTTCAGTTTTTGAAGGGTAAATTGCATGGTAAATCTTCAAATGAGCAGCTCGTATGAAATCATGTAATCTCATCGGAACCAATATAAAATGGGTTGCAGCAGTATTTTCAAGTTTTTCACGATCCAATAGCTGATGTGTTGGATGATGTCTACAGTCAAAGTTTTTCTCCATTGACTACATGTGAACTTGACAAAAGTATTGATACAAACTTGATTCGGCAGCCGGTCTCTTTGTCATTTTTAGCAGGAGTCTCGTCACAAAGCTCAAAACAAAGTTTACATTCATGGTATAAAGAGAAGAGAAGTAATCCATTGGATGAGCTAAGTCCCAGTGTGCATGAACTTCAAGATCCTTATGTAGTGCTTTTGCAGGCGGACAGAGAATCCATAGTATTCAATGAATCTGTTCACAAGTTTTCATGGGAGTTTCCTTTCAGTAGTTCTCTCTTGATGTTCATAAGCGAGCACTTGCAGATAATCCAAACAGCAGTTGGAATTCTTACATGGTTGCATTGGTTGTTTCATTTCACTTGATCAGGTGATGAATGAAACTGTTAGAGTAGGTTGTATTGAATAAGCTTCATATTGAGCATATTTTCCAGTTTGTCGGTTGTGTTTAAGTATTGAGTCAGTTCTTAGTTGAGTGAGATTCATTTTGTGTCATCAAGTCATCAGTTTTCAGTCATGCATTTCAGCTTGAGTTTTTGACTCCATTGCCCAATGGATGAAGGCACTTTCTTCTTTCCAAAGATCTGTAGTTCTTGGCACCTCCAAGGAGCTACCATCCCCATTGGAGCCAATGTTAGTGTCAGTCTTTGCAGCCTTCCTCCAGTGATCAAACATGCTCTTACAAAGTGATTTTAAGGTGTCAAGGTCAAATTTGTCATTTCAGTGAGTCTTCAAGTAAAATTTGGTCACTAGGTATTAGGTCTAGGGTTTGCTTTCACTCCTTTCAAAGTTGTCCAAATGTCGGTCCATGTCACCATTCAGCTGAGTGTACCATCATTCAGAGGGTTTTCATCATCATTTCAGGTTCCAATGGGTCATTTTACACCTTGTTCATGCTTCAGTTGTGCCTAGGTAAGGTTCATTTCCCTCTCTTAGGGTTTTGGAGGTAATTTCTCTTGGATGGTCAAATCATCAGCAAAAATTGTATCCTGATGTTCATACACCTTCCCCTATCCTTAATGTACCTTATTAAACACTTCCCATCACTGAGATCCCCCAAATTCCTCATTTTCACACAAACCCTAGTTTCTTGCTACAACTTGACAATTTTCTAGGCTAGGCCTGTGTTTTGCCCTTTTGGACCCCTTCCCCTCACTAAATCTCTGAAATTCAACTTTCCCCTACTTCCTAACATCCCTCCCTACTTCCAAAAATTTTCTCAATAATTTAGAAGCCCCTTATCCCCTTAATTTCGCTTCATTTCGACAAATCCCTTGTTCCACACATCGGGATAGGTTTTACTCCAATGATGTTCCTGAGAAATAAAAGATGAATTTGGGAAAAATGAGAGATTTTTTTGTCCAAAATATTCCAAGGAAGAAAAACCTCCTTCACTTTTTACATAGGTGTCATGGTTTTATAGAAATGTCAAAAATATAGTCGCCTCAGGAGAATTGATGCACCTCTGAAGTGACCTTGGGAAAATAAAGTTTTCTCCTAGCTTGGTTGGCCAAATGAATTTCTTGATGAGTCAAATGATAAATAGACACAAATATATTTCCAATGAGGTATCATGAGCTCAATTTGGAGTTGAGGAAGACCTTCAAAAGTTGACTGCAACAGCACTCTGCCTTGAGGCAGCCTCATTTTGCACATTTTGACCAGTCTTGGAAGATTTGATTTTTGACAAGGCAAATGAACTCCAAATTGAAACATTCCAGTTGGGTTGGAAATTAGACTCAATAATATTTCCAACGAGATATCCTGTGCCTAATTCAGACACCGGGAAGGTCTCCAAAAGTCTCCTGAAAAAGGGCGCTACGCATTGAGATGGCGCTACGCATTGGGCAGTGGTTTGCAGTGTAATTTTGTAACTGGCGCTATGCGTTGAGATGGTGCTACGCATTGGGCTAAAAATCTTGAAATCCATTCAAATATTCCACCAAAGCTATCAAACTTCTAAATTCTTCATTTCCCAAATAATTTAACATCCCTCCATGACCAATGAATGAATTTCTCTTGGTGCTTATGGTGATTTAATGAGAAAAAATCAAAACCCTACCTCTTTACATTTCATGCCAAAAGCAGTTGCATAGGGTTTGAAAATTGCATGTTTCACTGCCAATTCCACTCCTATCCATTTCTCACTCCCTCACTCCTTCATTCCCTCAATAATTTTCTCCATCTCTTTACATTCTCATCTACCCATTCCACATTTCCCATATCCCTAATCAACTAGCCCTAAATCCCTAATCCCACATTCCCAAATCCTAGTTAAATATCCCCAAACCCTAGATATCATCCCCTAAACCCTTTCATTCCCTAAAATCCTACAACTAGCATCAAACCCTCCCCTCATCAGTCCCACTCATCCATGGCGCTCAAAAACATGAAGGCAAAGTTAAAGAGGGCATTAAAGCGTCGCAAAAGGCATGATAGACTCCAAATTTTGGCCGAAGATTCTTTGCCTCAACATAGTGCTTGATGGTGGAAATTCAGCCCAAATTTCAAGAAATTTGGGAAAATTTTTGTCAATTTTGATTTTTTTGGCCTTAACACAGATTTTTCCGCCCGACGCGTAGCGCACTTGGCGCGCGCTTATAATTGGCAGCTCATCTTGAAGAAAAAATTTCATTTCTGAATTTTTCATGAAAATTTATGCATGCCTACCCATTACCGAAGGATTTTGACAATTTTTGGGTTGCCTAAAGGGTCAAAAACACCCTAAAAATGACCTTTCTGCCACTTTTTGGACACACAGGAAGTAGTGTTGGGAAAACTATTTTTTGGAGGGTAAAATGGAAACCAAATTCATAACTTCCACTTGGGTTGGAAAGAAAATAGGCCAAGCTTTCCAACGAGCTATCCTGAACTCAATTTAGACTCCAGGAAGGCCCTCAAAATCAGCTCTAAAGTGGCGCAACACATAGAGATTTCAGGCGCGGCGCATTGGGAATTTTGGCTCCTTTTTCACTCAACAGCTCAGATTTTCGCCTAGTTTTAGCCAATTTGAATTTTTTATCTCCAAATGTGAAAATATTGATGTAACTTGATGTAATTTCATGACTTTGATGTAATTTTGGCACATTTTTACTCATCCAAGTAGATTCATTCACCAAAAAGTGAAATGTAACTGAATGAATCAGTTTCCTATCTTATAGAGGCAAGCTGTTTCATTGCCTATTTTCAAGTTCTTAGTTTAGATCTTGTTGAAATAGCTCCTATAATGGTGAGATCAACCCCTAGAGGCATGGGGATGAGTTAGGCTTACCTATATCTTGTATTTTCTCAGTCATTTTCATGGTTGGACACTTGGGATTGCCTTGAGCTTCATTGTACATTTCATCTCTGCATTTTGGCAAAGGAATAGACCAGGGTTTGCAGCACTCTTTGGGATCCATGTGGCTCTATGTTTTGATGGTGTGTTTCTCTCTATGATTTAAATTTTATTGAAGTTTCATGTGCATCATTTCCCTTCTCATTTCTTCTCAAATTAAACAAATAAGTGATAAAGGTGGAATCCATTAGATTTGCAGTGCTCTGCCTTGAAATTTTGTTTAATTTTCCATGTTTTCAACTGTCCGAAGAGGATTCTTGAATTCCTATTGCCCTCTTCAACTCCTCACCGGTCTGATGTATTAATTTCATTCAATTTCAAATAATCAAAACAATTTCCTTCCTTGCCCCATTCAGCTCTCTGCAAAACTGATCATTTCCCAGACCCAAAAACTGCCTTTCCCTTTGTTTCCAACAAAACCCCGAAAACCAAATAAAACTCTTCCACATATATACCTAGCCTAAAATCAGCCTTTATTTCAAGTCATCTCAAGCCTCATTTATTATTTTTGCTGAGATTGACCTAGAGAGAGCCCTCTCCCGATCTGGTAGGGCTAGCTACCAGATTAAGCGTGGTTTGATGTTACCCTAGACTCTGCCTTCTTTCAGCCTGAGGTAGATTTAGGAAATAACAAAGTGATCAGTCAATGTATATGTCCCCATGGTGACAGATAAATATGGAACATAATGCATGCACTACATAGTTCTCTCTCCTGGGACCAAAACAGAAAATCCCTCAAAATTATCAGTGGGTATTTCCCTCCTCTGCACTAGTTGGGCATCAATAAAGTTGTGGGTAGCCCCACTGTCAATCAAAATTGAAACCCTATGATCTAATATGGAACCTCAAACCCTCAAGTTCAAGTACTTGGGTACTCCTCTCAATGATGAAAGAGCCCATCCAATGGGAGAAAATTCCCCATCCCCACTTCCTGATGGTGGTGGATCATCTCCTACTATGCCAGCACTGTGACCTCTTTTTGTTTCCTCTTATTCTTCCCCCTCATTATCTGAGAATACCTATATATAGTGTGCCTTTCCTGCTGCACATCTATGTCCGGGTGCCCATGATTCTTGGCATGTGAAGCAAATATTTCTTCTCCTCAAATCTCTTCGGACATCATCACTAAGAGGTGCTTTATTTTGGCTCTCCTTTGAAAGAGGAGCCTTCTCATATTTTCCCTTTAATGGAAAAGTGGTATTTTTCTGAAATGTTGCCTTTGCTTTTGGTAAGGCATCTTGTATATCTCTAGCCCTTTCAATGACATCTTAAATGGTAGTGGGCTTGGTAGACTTAACCAACCCATGAAGAGGTTATGTTAACCCATAAATGAACATATAGACCCTTCTTGCTACAGATAAATCAAGAACCATAACATAAACTTTTAGAAATTCAGAAATATAAGTTTCTGGATTGCCTGATTGTTTGAGCTTTTTTAGCCCCATGAATGGTGCCTCTGGATCTCTTCGATCAAGCCTCTCCACCAACCTCCTTATGAAATCTTAATATGCAGTCACATTGGCATGACCCTATGTAGACAAGCCATGAAACCACCAATCATGTGCCTCACCCTCAAGGTGCAGCACTGCTATCTTAATGGCCTCCATCTCTGGTACTTTGTTCAGCTAGAAGTAGATTTCAAGCTTCTCTACCCATGATTTTGCAGTGCATTTAGATGACCCATAAAAGTTGGTTAAGAAAAATATGCCCATAGTTCGGTGTAGATCGTGACTCTGAATGAATCCTCCACCTCTATTGTGATGCCTAGGTCTCCTATTGTCCTTGACCTGACAAAATTCTTGAAAACTCAAGTGATCCTTGAATCTATGAGATTGAGACTCATACTCCATGAAATAGTCTTCAATATTTTCTTTCTCTTGAAACCCTTCATTTCCCACTGCTAAGAATGTAGGCATTATAGAGCATTGGGAAAATTGGTGTTGCTTCACTGGTTGATCACTCTAGTGATGAGAAATGTCGGAGCCTTCACCATGTATAAATAATTTAGGGGATTCCTTGTATCTATCCATCCTCATATCCTTTAATTCTCTAGCAATGTATTTCATAGTTCGAAGAAGAATATTAGGAAACTCCTTCTCCTCATATTCTCCTGATAAAGGGGTTTTACCCTTGTCTTCTTTATTATCTGTATAATCAAACTTCCGGTGTCTTCTTCTGAGATACCTCTTCTCTCCATCTGTGAGAGGATCTCATTCTTCTGATGACATATTGGCTTAAGCTGCATAGGCTGAGCCAATATTATGCTCTGCTACCACTGTAATATTCCCAAATGGGAAAAGCAGGAATATAGTGCAAAATGCTTGAATAGTAATGTAAAACATCACATAAAAACATGAGGAAAATATGGATCCTTTCCATTCATCATAACAACAGAAAAATAGTACAATATAATGGGCCACAAACCATAATACAAGATAGAACAAGCCTCCAAGAAATAAAACCCTCAATAAGAGGTGTTGCTACTATATCAAAAATGTCGGAAGACTGCTACAGTACAGTCATAGATGAACTGCTACAGAAAATGAGTACACAACAGATAATGGGCTGATATATGCCTCAATAGATACAAAAAATATAGATCAAGGCTTTATACAACCTCCAATGAAGAACCCTAAAAGGGTTTTCAAAAATACACCATTGTACAATATGGGAATCAAAGCCCCAGGGCTGAATATCCACTACAACAAATAAACTGGAAAGGTGTGGCTGATTTGATATGCCAAAGAATGTAGCCTCCTCCAATGGATCCTCTAGATGAAAAGCTAATCCATTTTTTTATCACTCAGAAAAAGAAAAAAAAAAATGAAACATCATTTTACTAGTCTTAGAGGTTCATGTGTCAAAAGTATGGTCATAGAATTCATTTTTCATTACTTGGATAAGAAAAATTTTAAATTTTCTTATTAGCCTATCGTAAGGTCCAAAACCAACCCCATTCAAGTATTTTCATGTCACATCAGTCATTATTTCCTGACATATTTCATTTCTCAAGCTTAAAACTCCGAAAAGGTCATTTAATCCAATAATCCCTACTTTCGTAGCGAATTACACAGAAAAAAACGCACTTTTTGCTACGAAACTGCTAATAATTTCATAGTGAAACTACCCAGAAATACACTAAGTACGCTACGAAAGGAGGTATTCCTGTCCGTATTTTCAAAATAGCTACTAGGTGTCAGTCAATGATTGAAAGGGTTAGGATAGATGCCATTCAAGTTAGTTAGGGTTAAATCAAGGTACAATGGTCATGGTTGAAGTCATTATTACCATTTTAAATATGTATGAGGCATAATTATGCCATGATTTGTCATCAAATTTTAAAATCTTTCCCAATTGAGTCATTTTTCATTCTTCACTCCCTCTTTACATGTTATTGAGCTCTGGAGAGATATTTCACTAAGCCCAAGTTGTAGCTGGCATTTTCAAAGGTTTGCAAGTGTCATTGATCAAGCGAGGCTGAGAAGCACATAAAAGTACGATGGCTGCAAATAGGAATACCAACAAAGGTGGACACTATCTCAGATATGAGCCATCAGACATGAACATGATAAATGAAGACCCAACAACTTCATAAGTTTTCAGAAGAACAAGGTGTTTGCAGTTTTACCAAAGATTGCAAGGATGCCATGTACAGGTTTCTAAAGAATTTTCCCTAAATTTCAATGGGGCAACTGCAAAAGTGGGAATGTTGAACCTCACTATAACACCAGAGACTATTGCAGCAGCAACAAGAATTCCAAGAGGGGAAAAACAATGGTTCATAGGTTTCAAATTCAATATGTAGGACTATAAGGAATTTATCAAGCTTGAACATAGTGAGGTTGACCTTACAAATTCCATTCCAAGGAGCTACTTGAAGACAATTTCTCAAAGCTACTGCTTATCATTTAGAAATACTTCACTTGTGAAGGGAGGTATCATAAGGTGTATTCTTACCACTTCAAGCTTCTGCTACATTTTTTGGTAATAAATCTCTTGATCTACCTTTTTAATTATATATAAGCTTAGCAAAAATGGGAGATAAAGTTCAAGCTAAGTTTGGAGGAAGTGAAACCTCACTCTTTCATCATGGTTTAATAAAGTTGTTGGTTTTAGAGGAGTTAAAAAGACTAGGAAGAGACTGGTCTTCTTTTATATTTTTTAGTGGTTTTGAAGTGGATGTCATTACCACTAAAAGAACTCCTAAACCTAAAGGTATAACACCACCTTCAGTGGCAGAACAAAGTGAACCTTTAGGAGAAGAGAAAAGTGAACCAGTAATCATAGAAACAAAGCAATTGCAGAAAGTTGATTCACTTGTTGTTACACCTACAAAACAAAAGCCTAATGTGAGAAAACCTGCAAAGCAAGAGAAAAATGTGAGAAAACATGGCAGCAAAAGGATTACAAGAAGAAAAACAGTATCTAAGGGAAATTTCGAAGACATTCTACATGCTATTGATATTGAAGAGACTCCCATAGTCCAAGCTAAAGATATAGATGAGGGAGGAAAGAAGCTCAAGAAAGCCAAATCAACAAAGAAGTTAGAGTTTGAAGGTGAGGATATAGGTTTCATGTTTCAGGCTAGGAAACCCATGAAAATACATGCTAGAAAACTCTTGGAAAGCAGTAAATAAGTTTAGAGGGTCACTGACACTGTCCAACTACTACCAAGTATCATTGACCTTTCATCACCTGCAAAAGAAGAATTAGTCATCAAGAAAAAGAAATGAAAGGAGAAATTCATTTAAAAAATAGAGTTTGAGGTCCTTGAGGAGCATTTGAAGTTATAAAATCATGAAATAGCAGTCTTGAAGAAAGAGGCAAGGAAACATAATGTCCAAAAAGTGCAGTTTGAGAAAATGAAAGAGATTTTGGAAGAGCAGGTTGATAGTGTGTCAAAGACCTTAGATGATACACAGCAATTAATCAAATGGACTTTGTCATTGAGGAAAGAGGTGAAGCATGTTAGAAGAATGAACCTGCACTTGAAATCTAGCAACAAAAAACTGAAGGACCAAGTCAAAGATCTCCAAGAGCAATTAGAATTGATCCATGAGGAGCTGGAGAAGAAGGGTTTAAAGATGACTGTAGTTGAGGAACCCATAGCTCAACTGATCATTAATGAAGAGGAAACACCTCAAGGCTCTTAAGTTGAGTTTTATTATGTTTTAAGAGGTTAATATCATGTTGAAAACCAAGTTTCTACATCTGGGAGGTATCTTTCTGAGACAGGGTCAAAATCTAGAAATTACACAGTTTTCCACAGTTTCATGGTGTTTCCTGGGCTTGAAGCCAGGAAAACGCTACAAAAAATTAGCTTTCTTTTTTCTTCTAAATCATTTTTTGCAGCTTTCAAGGAGGGTAAATGGTTGTGATGATGTGTCAGGTCATGATGGACACTATGGAATAGCAAAGAAGCAGAAATTTTGAGTTTAAAAGCCATTTTTTGGACACTATGAAAATACGCTACAAAACTGCTCTGTTTTCGTAGTGAGATGTTTTAAAAGGTTTCTGAGTAGTTTAAAAGCAGTTTTGGACAGGTGGACGCATCCAACAGATCAAGGGACCTTGCCACCAAATATTTATGACTTGAAGACCATCAAATGGAGACAGCTCATCAACTAAAATATTCGTTGAAGATAGGGACATGTTTTCCTGAAAAATAGGGTTTGTTTCCATATGTTGAGGAGGATATTTAAGATGTCAAGTAGTAATAAGATATGTCATAGCTTATTTTAACATGTGAGGCTTAGTTGTCATATATGTAACTATTTTAAGAGATAAGGTAGTTTGATGTAATAAATAGGAGTTTGAGTCCTATTAGGAAAAGGATTGTTTTAGAGTATTGTTGTCATTTTCTGATTAAAAGACAATGTGTTTTTCTGTTATGTAAGGTGTCATTAGAAGAATTCGGTGAATCTATCCAAGGGGAAAATCATCTCTGATGTAAGAAGGTCTATTTAAAGGCAGATTATCGAAGTTGTAAAGGGTTGGAGATTTTTTTCACTACTACTGCTTTATGTAATTTGACTTATATCAGTAATATAGAGGACTTCTTCTTGACAGAACTGAGATTCTCATGGAGTTTTTAATGCCTTTTTGATATATATTTTTATGTGTACCACTTGCAGTAGATTTCATATTTATTACTCAGAATTCATATGTTTATGCTCTGACTTCCTATATTGATGAAATGACTGTGTCTCCCTATGTTCTATGTGTGATTTACCTTTGTTCAAAAATCTTAGTTGCCTCAGCTTCCATGTCAAGAAACCTTACCACTGAATATACTGATTTTTTGACTCCATAAGCCCAATGGTTACAGACCTGTATTATTTTCAATATACATACATCAAAATCAAGTTAATTTTCAAATAGAGTTAGCCATCTAGTTTCATCATTATCTAATATCATAAACCCCTTTGAGAGAGCCCTCTCAGACTAAAGAGGCTAAGCTTCAGTCACAAGCTGGTTTGAAACAGTCACATAGAGTTATCTGATTAGCAGCCAATCAAGTGCAATTTTGTGATAACATTTAGGTGTGTTTGCTAGGAGCCTGAAGATATAATTTTCCCAAAATTTTAAAGTTGGACTTCTAAAGGTAGCAGGAGCTCAGAAATCTGTTCAAGGCTACATCTACCTTGGTGACTCCATTCGAAATTCATATTATCAAAGGTGGCTTCTAAAAGGAGATACACGAGGAGTAATCCTAACCAATATCCACCTACAATTGTGGACAATCCAAACACAATATCCAGAGGCATTCAAGGAATTTATGCAATATCAGGTACTCCATTACATACAAAATCCTTGTCCTCTGAATTTTTAAGAAGTCCTGAAGTTAAAAAATTTGATGATAAAATTCACGAAGTATTGTTTAGGTCTAAAAGTGAAAAAGAATTGACTAAAATTGTGTTAGACCTACATAGAAGAGGTATTGATACCTCAGCCTCAGTGAAACAAAAATATAAAGAAGAGTTTTGGGAAGCAGTCACTTCAGAGTTGCTGTTAGAGAGAGAATATTTGGATAGGTTGAAGGAACTATACCCATTTGAAATTTTGTTAAGAAGTAAATCTAGTGTCCCTCTTCCTGATTGGAATTCAATTGTGACTGGACAACAAATACCAACCATCGCTCCTCCTAATAGTTCCTCTTCCTCTAATACTATTGTCCCTAAAACTACCACGGTTCCAGTCATGATGGCGGGAAATATGCCACCTCCACCTGTTTTTGCACCTGCTAGGTATGCCCCTCTTGTTCTTCCTACTGTCCTAAATTCCCTTCCTAGCAAATATTCTGCTAGAATCAAAACTTGGGGAAGTTATGAAGAGATAATAGCTGAAGAGCATGTAGACCAGTTTAATGAATTTATAGATAGGGAGGAGGTTGACCATGAGGATTTCAAAATGAGATTGTTTGCTCAGAGCTTTACTGGTGAATTTAGGAAGTGGTTTAAAGCCCTTGATATAGGAAGCCTACATAATTGGAATGAGTTTGAAGATAGATTCTTGAGGAAGTGGGGAAATATAACCAACCCTGTATAAGCCCTCACTGAGTATAATAGTTTGAAGAGAGTTGTTGATGAATTTGTTCAAAAAATTTCAAAGAGATTTAACAAATTTTATGACTCCATCCCTGCCCATCTAAAGCCTCCTATAGGAGTAGCTCAGCTGAGATATGTTGAAGCCTTTGATTATGACTTTTCTATCCTGCTAAGAGAAAGAGAATCCCCTTCACTTGCTGAAATGAAAAATGATGCAGTGAAGGTGGAGGTCAATATGATAGCAGTAAAAAATTCCTAGATGGGAAAGACTAAGTTGAAAGAAGAAGATAAGCCTTCCACCTCAGATGAAAAAATTGATTCCATGATGAAGACAATGGAAAAAATGATGGATAGGCTTGCCCTTGGGAATGCCTCTGCTCCTTCTGCACAACATGAGCCTCAGTTTAGAAATCCTCAGTTCAGAAGACCCCAAAACCAGCAAAGACCAAGGAAAAAAAGAAATTATCCATCTGACCCTCAAGTAAGGCCTCCTTTTCAGCAAAACTTAGTTGATGAAGAAGATCAACCTGAAATACAAGAAGACTCAATTTTCTTAGATGAAAACATGTCAAGAATGTTTTTGACTAAGGAGGAACATGATGAGTCAGATCATGATGTAAACAAGGGTGATGAACCATCTGACTATCTTAAAGGATTTAAACATGCAATCTTTGAGATGCGGAAACAATACAACCTCAGAAACAGAAATGTTCCAATTACTGCAAACAAAACACAGCCCAAGAAATATGCCCCTAAATCTGCTGAGGTTAGGAAAGATGCAGCACCTCCTCCTCCTGTCAAAGAGACTAAAAAATCTGCTTTTGTTTTCAGTTTGGAGAGTGAGATCTCTAAGATCAAAATCCCAGTACCTTTTGGAGAAATTCTTAAGGTGAATGAATATCGAAGTAGTATTGTGAAAATGATAAATTCCCAACGAAGAGTTGCTAATATTCTAAATGTTCAAGAAGATCATCCAACCATATACTTGGGACCAAGATTAGAGGATGAGCAGAATGAAGAGGTGCCTCCTTTTTATGTCAGCCTTAGTATTCATGACATGACATTGCATAATTCCATGTTGGATTTAGGGGCCTCTCACAATCTTATGCCCAAAGAGATGAGGGAAAGGATGGTTGGAAATTACTAGACCATATAAGGATTTGTTTTCCTTTGATTCAAAAAGAGTTCAGTGCATTGGTTTAATAAAAAATGTTTTTATTGGTCTTACACAAGTCCCTGCCAAGACAATGGTCATGGACATTATGGTAGCAGACATTCCACCTAAGTTTGGCATGTTGTTATCAAGATCATGGGCAAAAAATACCAAGGGTACAATGCATATGGACCTAAATTATGCCACCATTCTTGTTTTTGGTGAGCAAAGGATACTATATAGAGAAACAAGGATGGCTTACATGGTAAGTAGTAAATATAAACCTCGGAATTTTCCAATATATGATGTTGATACTGAATTAGGATCTGCTATTGTCTCCAATGAATTAACTAATGAAGCAGAAGATGAAAAGAAAGCAGAAAATCAGCAAACTGAAATTCAGGAAATATAAAATCAGCAAATCAGTAAGGAGAAGGCAGAAGGCTGGTGGTTGTTACACTTTGATGGATAAACAAGAAGAGAGGGGGTTGGAGCAGGAATTTGGATTACAACTCTAGAGGATGAAAGTAAGTTCTTTTATTAAAAACTAAATTTTGATTGAACAAATAACATGGTTGAGTATGAATATTTATTTTTTGGGCTTAGAAATTTTGAAAAGGATGGGTGCCCAAAATATTTCTGTTTGTGGAGATTCTGAATTAGTTATTAAGCAAGTTGAGGGTGTATACCAAACTAAGGATGTGAGAATGAAGGCATACAAAAATTTGATCATGGAGATGTTAGAGAATTTTCAAGAATATTCATTTATTGTGAAGACTAGGGACCAAAACTTAGTAGCTGACTCCCTAGCTGTCTCTACAAGTCTATTTATCATTCCTGCACATTCCACTGAAAGATATGAGGTTGAAATTATCCATAGACCTGCTATCCCTGACAACATTATCCATTGGAAAGTTTTTGAGGATGACCAGCAAGTAAAAAACTTTATAGAAATGAAAGAGGAGTTTAAAAGTACACAAGTATATCAACAAAACATGCTTGTTGAAACAAATGGAAATTCTGAAGTGTTACTGCTGAAGAATAACTCTATATCCAAAGGTAGCATACCCCTTGAGAAGCTTTTTTATCAGAATGATGTGTTCAAGTCTCCTAGATACAAGCTGATGATGAAGAGGTAGAGAGTTGTAACCTTGGTACAGTAGCAATGCCAAAAATGAATAAGCTTTCAAAGTTTCTTTCAGTTGACATGAAACAGAAATATATTGAGATGATGAAAAGGTTCATAGATGTCTTTGCATGGATTTATGCTGATTTGAAGAAGTATGACCCTACTATCATTCAACATACCATTCCTATTAAAGAAAATGAAAATCCTTTCAAGCAGAAGCTAAGAAGGATTAATCCACTTCTTGTGCCTTTGATTGAGAAGTAAATCAAGAAACTATTTGATGCCAAAATAATTGTTCCAATATAATTCTCAAAGTGTCTTGCAAACTTGATTCCAGTAAGAAAGAAGAGTGGAGAAATCAGAATCTGCATTGACTTCAGAAACTTGAACAAGGCCTCTCTGAAGGATAGTTACCCTCTCCCAAAGATGGACTAAATTTTGCAGAACATTGTTGGTTCCCAAAGGATGTCTATGCTTGATGGAGTTTAGGGTAAAATCAGATACTTGTGCATCCAAAATATTAGGAGAAAACAAACTTTACCACACCATGGGGCACATTCATGTATGCCAAAATTCCCTTTGGTTTGATGAATGTGGGGGTGAATTTTCAAAGAGCAATGGACATTGATTTTGTTGAGGAGAAGGACAATATGGTGGTTGTATATCTAGATGACATAACAGTTTTCTCAAGGAGAGAAGAAGATCACTTGACACACCTAGAAAATATTCTACTGAAGTGTAGAAGTTTTGGAATTTCTCTCGATCCCACTGAAAGAATTTTTTCTTTGACTTAAGGTAAGTTACTTGGGCATATTATTTCTAAATATGGGATTAAGATTGATCCAAGTAGGTTCAATGCAATTCAGAAAGTGGATCTGCCTAGAAGCAGAAAGGAAATTCAGTCTTTCCTTGGAAGGGTAAATTTTGTGAGGAGGTTTATTCCTAGTTTTTTTGAGATTGTAAAAGACATAACTAAGATGCTAAAAAAGGGAGCTGACATCAAGTGGACAGTAGAAGAAAAGCACTCATTTGAGGAGATCAAGAAGGCACTCACTCAAGCACCAATGTTGATTAGCCTAGATTTTTCAAAATAATTTATGGTTTTTACATTTGCATCAGAAAATACAATTGCTGGAGTTTTGTTGTAGAAAGGACAGAAAGGTACTGAGCAGCCCATTTCATTTTTTAGCAAGACATTAGCTAACTCAGATTTGAATTACAACATCTTAGAAAAGCAAGCCTATGCCTTGGTTAAAGCCATCAAATATTTTAGAATTTACATTCTGCATTCTCATGTCATAGTTTTTGTTCCTAATGTTGTTGTGAAGGACATCTTAAATCAATTTGATCATGATGGTAAGAGAGGGAAGTGGATAGCTAACTTGCTGGAATATGATATAGAGATCAGACCCACAAAATTGGTCAAAGTTCAAGGCCTAGCAAAGCTGATGGCACAGTCAAATTTTGACTGTCTTGATATGAATTTCATTGCAGAAATTTCAGAATTATCAGATGAAGATGAAGAGTTGATTCCCATTGAAGAGAAACACATCCTCTCAGACTAGTACAAAGACATTGTTTTTGTCTTACATCATCATAGAGCACCTACTGAGTTGACAAAGTCCAAGGCAAGGTTTGTGAAGCTAAAGTCTTTGAGGTATTGCATCATTGATAAAAATCTGTATTGGAAAGATACTGGTGGTATTCTTTTGAATTTTTTACTGGAAGAGCAGGCTGAAAAAGTGATTGAGGAGTTTCGCAAAGGAGATTGTGGAGTTCATCATTATTGGAAGGCCATATCAAATAAGATTCTTAGAGCAGGGCATTATTGGCCTACTATGTTTAAAGATGTCTACAAAAAGATTGCTACATGCCATGAATGCCAGATTTTTTATGGTAAGAAGAATATTGTTCCTTTACCCTTGATGCCTATCTATGTTGAGGCGCCATTTTAGCAGTGGGGGATAGATTTTATTGGTGAGATTCATCCATCATCCTCGGGTCAGCATCGTTGGATTCTGACAGCAACTAATTATTTCACAAAGTGGATTGAAGCAATCCCAACTAGGAAAGAAAATGATTCAGTTATCATTTCATTTTTGGAAAATAATATATTGTCTAGATTTGGATGCCCTATGAAAATCATCACTAATAATGCACAGGCATTCAAATACAAGAATTTGATCAGTTTTTTTCATCAATATCACATTACACTTGGGCACTCTACTGCATATTATCCACAAGGTAATGGTATTGCTAAATCTTCTAACAAGATAATTGTGAGGATTATTAAGAAGGTGTTGCAAGAAAATAAGAAGTCATGGCATTTGAAGCCGAAGTATGCTCTGTGGGATGATAGAATGTGCACAAAGAGATCAATTGGAACTTCACCTTATGAGTTGGCATATGGAGTTGAAGCCATTTTCCTACATCCTTGGGAGTGTCTGTCATGAAGCTGCTGCAAGGATTGGAGGAGGAGCCAAATGCAATTTAGAGGAGAATAAATCAGTTGATAGACTTGTAGGAGAAAAGGGAGGAAGTCTATAACAGTAATCAGCAATCTCAAAACAAAATCAAGAAGAAATTTGACAGGAAGGTCAAGGAGGAAAACTTTCAAATCCAAGATGTGGTTTTGAAATGGGAGGCCAGGATTGAAGAAAAGGGGAAACATGGTAAGGTTGAGAATATTTGGAAAGGTCCCTTCAGAGTAGTTTCATTCCATGGAAGCAACAATTACATTCTGCAGGAGATGGATGGACAACCTTGTGCTGGAGGGCCTGTCAATGGTAGGTTTTTGAAGCACTATTCCTCTTAAGTCATGTTGATATTTCATTCCATTGTATATATTCCATTTTTATTCATTTTTATGTTAATAAAGACAAGCTTATCATCAAGCTTGAGCCTGAGGTGAAGGAGATTAGAGTTTGAAGGAAAGCTTGGCAAATTTCAGAGTTTTTGTTTTCAAAAATCTGGATAGCACTTAAACTATAGGATCTTTGGTGTACCATAGGGGCACACCATCCCAAGTGTAGCCACTGTTATTACTCAAAAAAAAAATGAAACATCATTTGACAGTCTTAGAGGTTCATGTTGTCTGCTCAACTTAGTGTTCCTAAATTGAGGTCATAAATTGTCAACCAGGGTTAGTAAACTGTTGAAGTAAAGTGCACTATATGTGCCTAGGTATTTGTTTCTCACTATGTTGTGTTTAGTGTTTTTCCAATGTTTTTGGTTTTGTGTTTTTATTCTAAGAGGGAAAAGAACTAAGTTTTGGAAAAGAGAATTTGTTGGTCACACTAAAACAGAGCAAAACCTATTCTAAATTATGTATGGCTCTTGAGAACAGAAAATGCAATACTTTAACAAGAAAAATAACTCATATCAAGAACTCAATAACTCACAACATGAACTCAATAACTCATAACATGAACTCAATCCCATTCATTCATTAGAAATATGTTGGAATAGTTTGAGAAAAGGATAAGTTAGTGCCATGAGGTTCTTCTAAGTAAACAATCCACCTACAAGATCACAGAGAAAATCTTATCCATGGCTAGAAATTTGTTGGAACATATTTGGAAAATATAGTCTACAACACAGTGAGGAACTCTACTCTAAATTAACCTATGACACTAAAATTAATCCATTCTGCAACTTAAATTGTCACTACTAAGCCTTATTCGGAAATTAGAAGTCTTTTGGAATAGTTTTGGGAAAAAGGCTATTTGCACAATTATAAGAGATTGCAGAATAGTCAAGGCCTTGAACTGATGTCACTACTTCCTGTCCATATGATGATGTATTGGAAGAGATTAATAACAAGAGTAGTTTGTAAATAATGAAGGACGTGAAGTCTAATTCAACTAGCTAATCAAACTTGAAATACAGTGACTATAACTGAACTAGAATGCAATTAAACTAACTTGAAACACAGTGAACAGAAACTAAACTAGGGTGCTATTAACCTCTGGAGTATTACAACTAAAATAAAAGTGCAACTAATCACTGAAATGTTTCAGCTCTGTCTCATTCGGGGTTAGTGGTATTTTGGAATAATTCATAGAATAGGACTGGTTGTAACATGTGATGTAAATGAGCATAAAAACATAAATTTCAACAAAACGTAGTAAGCTCTGAAACACCACAGCTATGTCTCATCCAGTGTTAGTGATATTTTGGAAGAGATTAATAAGAACAAGACTAGCTGTAACAACTGATGTAATTGAGCACAAAAACATAAAGTTCAAATAAATGCAACTAACTCCTAAAATACTATAGTTATATCTCATTCAATATTAGTGATATTTTGGAATAATTCATAAGAACAAGACTAGACTGTAGCATCCAATGCAAGTGAATATAAAACAAAAAGTTCAGAAAATTGCTTAAACTAGGAATGCAACAAGGCTAAAGTTACTTATCTAAACAATGTGCACAAAGCTTCTCGGGTAGTAGGGGCCCTCTACCACCGGATTAGCATACAAATCTCCTCAAGATTTCCTTAGATCTTGCAATAAATCGGTGCTTCTTTCATTAAAGGAAAAGTGTTTAAAAAAAAACAGAGTATTACGGTCTTCTGAGATCTAGCAACAAAACATAAATCTAGCTAGCTGTTTCTCGGTCTCCCGAGTCATTCTTATAAGAAAATTACATAACTGCCCTTGAGATAAAATAGTAATAACTATCTTTCCCAACTAAAATCAAATTAGAACTCTGGTGGTGGTCTCGTACTATGATTAAAGACATCTGTACAGTCCTTGTCCTATTAGAAGTCTATCTCCTAGTTTTGGTTTCCCACGTGCATAACCACCTGTAGAATTCTGCTCGGACTTCGTAGGGAGCAAGGAATGATGTGGATGAAGTTTTGAATTCACCCATATGCATTTTTATTTGAGGTGACACCTGAAACCTATGAAAACATGAAGGCAGCTATGGAATCGGCAACTAGCTACAGAATGGTTGCATTCTGTAGCTAAGTCTAGTCAAAAATTACTACAACAACAAAACCATGAAATTGTAGCAAGTTAGTCATTATATACATTCTTAAAGCAACTTTAATTAATCCTATTGATCATTTAAGCCTGTAATTAATAAGGGACAAAGGAAATGAAGTGAAATTTGGTGAAGGGGAAGGACACCTTTGGGGCTCAACATACCCCCACTGCAAAGTTTTTGCATGTCCTCATGCAATCAACCCATATATTCTGAGACTTCTGCTAGGACATCTAGGCTCCTTCTTATGCTTTGCCTGATAGTTAATGGCCTCCTAGGCTTCTTTATGACCAACTTGAATCTCAAATTTATAAGTGCCCTGCTCAACTTTTTGTTTTTCTTCTTCAATTTCTCACTAGCCTTGTACAACTTTTCCATTTGCAGAGAGAGAATTGTATTCATATCACTTTTCAGCTTAACCTGCTCCCTTAAAATGTCATTCTCATTCTTGATATGCCTATTGAGTACTTCTAACTCATATTTGTCTCTTCTTAGTACATCAATTGCAGATTCTGGTGGGCTAGGAGTTCTGTCTCTACTTTTTTATTAATATCTCCTATTTCGACCTCTACTCCATTGAACGACCGTGCAAATGTTTTAGTTACCTCCTTATGAAAACCATTAAATTTTTCCAAGAATTGTAACCACCCAGCCTGCTGTAGCATTTCTCTAATTTGTGGATAACCCTCCAAATACTTGATTCCAACTAGTTCGGATCTTACTATGAGACCCGTAGCTTCTCTTTTCAACCTTCAATTTATTGCTCTTCTATCCACTGTGAAAATGGTTGTTAAAGAGTTTTTTTTGCCCCAAAGGTGTTGTTCTCTGTTTATGCAATAGGAATTAGCTGCGGAAGGATCATATGAAGAGATTATAGAACAAGTGAAATGTGGTGAGGGTGATTTACACGAGTTAATGAGTTTGAGAACCATCATGGGAGAAAAGACCACGGAAAAATTTCGTAAGCAATTCAAAATCATCATTGAATACTTCGGCTGGTGACGTGACTGATTAGGTCACTTCAGTACTTAACCGTTAAGTTTTAAATGATGATTTGAAATGGCGGAGTGGAAGGGATTTTGTCCAAATTTTTTATGATAGGTTTAATAGGCATGATCAACACGAATAATTAAAACAACTTTTTGAATCATGCATGACTTAACTATACTAAAACTTTCATAATCTGTCATTATACTAATTTTACAATTTTACCTTTGCCTTTCCCTTAATTTTTGTGGTTTCGATATGCTTGGTCCTCCTTTGAAAATCATTGATTCTTCAGTCTTCATAATTCCTTTGATTTTTATTGTTGACATAGGTGTGCAGGGTCAAGTGTTGCTGGATAATTGCCTTCAGGATATTTGGCTGCAGAATGTCTAACTGGCTGCAGAATGTCTAACTGGCTGCAAAATGTCTGACTGAATGTAGAATGTACCTGTAGGAACTTTGAAACATGAAATGAAATGATTTGAAACATGGATGAAGTGTAGTATGGAATGGATCATGAAATATGGTGGAATGGATCAGGAGTGTGGTGAAAATGTAATGGAATGAAATGAATTACAATTGTGGAGTGGAATGAAACATAAAAGTGGTTTGCAATTTATGATTTGTAACACTCAATCTGCAGAAAGAGATCAAATTTAGAAATATGAGATGGAAATGAAATGGACCATGGAATGGAATAAATGAAGTATGGATGAATGGAATGAATGAAATATGAATGAATGGAGTGAATGAAATATGAATGAAATGAGACATGGTGGAGTGAAACTTATGATTTTGTAATGACTGCTTGCAGAAAAAACAAATCTGAAAAGCTAAAGTGTCAAAAGGATTTTGATTTTCACTTTATCTTTTCTGTATAAACATGCTAATCAGTGATTAGTTTTCATGTTTATACTTCTTCTTCTTTTTTCTTTTTCTTTTTTTTTATGTTTTTGAATTCAGAAAATTCAACTAAGATGATGAAGAAGAAGAATTCTTCTTCATTAACTTCACATCACTGTTTTCCTAGAATCTCTTGATAAATTCTTCTCTTGAAAGTGGCTTATGATACAGCTTCAATCTATGACCATTTACAAGAAAAGTGACCTTCTCTTCATCTATTGTCCTGCTTTTTATTGCTCCATTGTCAAAAATTCTTATAATTTCATATGGCCCAAGCCAATGTGTTTGGAAGTTACCTTGAAAATCCTTGAACTTTGAATCAAACAAGAGAGCCCAGTCACCTTCTTTGAACTTTCTTTCCTTGATGTACTTATCATGCCATCTAGCCTTTTGTTGTTGGACTATACTTGTTTTCTAAACTGCATCTTGTCTGATCTCATCCAATTCACTAATCTGCTCCAATCTGTGCTTTTGTGCCTCTGTTAGATCAAGTCCTAGCTGAACTGCGATTTTAAAATTTTGAATTTGAAACTCTATGGGAAACAAAACTTGTTTTCCATAAACAAGTTCATAGGGAGTATGGCCTGTTGTGCTTCTCCATGTAGTTCTACAGGCCCACAAAGCTTCAGGAAGCCTGTCTACCCAATCTATTCTATGTAAATGGACAGTCTTTTTTAGGATCCCTTCAATGACTTTATTGGTAGATTATACTTGACCATTTGCTTGTGGATGATAAGGAGTAGATTTTCTGTGTCTGATTTTGTACATCTCCATCATTTGTTCCACTATATTTGATGTAAATTGAGCTCCTTGATCTGTAAAAATTTCCCTTGGGACACCAAAACGAGTAAAAATATCCTCAAAAAGAAAATTAACTACAGATGCTTCAGTAGCAGAAATTAATGGCTTGGCTTCTACCCATTTGGTAACATAATCAGTGCAAACTAATATATATTTCTTTTGCTTTGATGGAGGACTAATAGGTCCTACAAAATCTAAAGCCCATTTTTCAAAAGGTTCAATATGTACCTGAGGCTGCAATGGCATCTCACCTGAAGGAGAAGGTTTCCCTACCCTTTGGCAACTGTCACACATTTTGACATACTCTTTAGCATCTTTAAAAAGAGATGGCCAATAATATCCTAAATGAAGGATCTTATAAGCTATTCTTTTATCAGCAAAGTGTCTGCCACAAGGTTCATCATGACATGCCTTGAGGATCTCAGGCATCTCATCTTCCCGAACACATCTCCTAATGATAAAATCTGGACTTGTTTTTTATAACTCATTAGCAACCCATGAATATTTTGCACTGTCATAAATGAACTTTCTTTTGTCTCTTGCATTCATTATTGAAGGAAATTTCCCTGAAACTAAATAATTAGCAATGTCAGCAAACCAAGGAGTTGGAGTAGAAATTGCAAAAATATATTCATCGGGGAATTAATCTTCAACTGGGGTATTATCTTTGATGTTTTGGAGTCTAGATAGGAAATCAGCTACTGTGTTTTGTTTTCCAGGCCTATCTAGAATGGTAATGTTGAATTCTTGTAAAATCAATAACCATCTTATGATTCTGCCATTAGTAATTGATTTGTTCATTAGATATCTAATTGCAGAGTGATCTGTGTGAACAAAAGTTTCATAGCTTGTTATATAGTGTCTGAATTTGTTTATGGCATGAACAACAGCTAAAAACTCTTTTTCAGTTACAGTATAATTTAACTCTGAAGGAGTCAAATTTTTACTTGTATAATAGATGGCATAAGGAATCAAGTCTTTTTGTCCCAATACTACTCCTAGAGCTGTATCTGAGGCATCTGTTGAAATATGAAAAGGTAACTTCCAGTTAGGTCCCCTTAAAAAAGGTGCTTCAGAGATTTTTGTTTTCAGGGTCTCAAAGGCTAAGTGGCAATCAGGATTCCACTTGAATTCACAGTCCTTGGTAAGTAATTTGAAAAGTGGAGATGCTATCTTGGTGAAGTTTTCTATAAACCTTCGATAATATCTTGTAAATCCTAGAAAACTCCTAACATCTTTTTGAAAACTTGGAATAGATAAGTTAGAGATGACTTCAACTTTTGACTCATCAACTCTAATCCCATCCCCTGAAATGTGATGTCCTAAAACAATTCCTTCAGTAAACATCCTAAAACACTTCTCATGACTAAGTGAAAGATTTGCTTCTTTACATCTCTTTAGAACTTTTTCCAAGTTTGCTAAAGCTTCTTCAAATGTGTTTCCATAAACTATGAAATCATCCATATATACCTCTACACAATCATGTATTAGATCTGAAAAGATTCCTAGTACTTCCCTTTGAAATGTTGCAGGTGCATTGCATAATCCAAATGGCAATACTTGGTAAGCATAGGTACCCCAAGGATAGGTAAATGTGGTTTTTTCTTGATCTTCAAGTGCTACTTGGATTTGATTATAACCACTAAACCCATCTAAAAATGAGAAGTACTTTTTGCCAGCTAATGTATCTAATACCTGATCTATGAAAGGTAGGGGAAAATGATATTTAAGAGTAGCTTTGTTTAATTTTCGGTAGTCAATACATACCCTCCATTTACCATTTTTATTTGGCACAATTACCAAAGGAGAAACCCACTGACTATCTGAAATGGGATAGATAAAATTAACATTTAACAATTTCTGCAACTCTTCTTTAACAATTTCCCTAAGATTTGGATTCATCCATCTTTGAGGTTGTCTGATTGGTTTACAATTTTCCTCTATATAAATGTGATGAGTGAAAGTCTTGGGGCTTATCCCTTTCATATTAGTGTACTCCCATGCATATGCAGAAGAATGTCTCTGTAAGATCTTGACTAGCTCTTCTTGTTGAGATTTCTCTAGGTTCTTGTTTATGTTTACACTAGTAAAAAATGATGAAATTAGTGACTAGGTGACTAAAAAAGTTAGTCACCGCAATTATTTCAAGTGAATTACTACTAAATTTGAGCAATTTTAAGTGACCGAACTAAAAATGACTAACTTAAATGACTAATTTAGTCTAGGGATAAAATATATGACTAGATAATAAGTGACTAAACTAAAAACGACTAACTTAAATGACTAATTAGTCATTTAAGTTAGTCGTTTTTAGTTTGGTCACTTAAAATTGTTCAAATTTGGTAGTAATTCACTTGAAATAATTGCGGTGACTATCTTTTTTAGTCACCTAGTCACTAATTTCATCATTTTCCACTGGTGCACGTGGCATCGGCTAGGTGATTGATGAATTCCTAGAGGACTTAAACCAAATTAATCATGGAGGTTAAAACTACAATTGAAAAAAGAACATTACCACACACGTGATAATTCACACTAGAATTCATCCTCTCATAGTCAGGAGTTGATGAATAAAATGTTAATTCTTTGATGAAGCCAATGAAACCAATAAGATACTTATCAACCCTTACTTAATTATGAAGTTAAGAAAATCTTCACAAGGAGGATATGTATTTCATCCAATTAAAGATTGAAAGACATGCTCTTTTTTTATTTCAAGGAAAACTTTATGGAGAAACTTGAGATCAACAACTCATTAGAGTGACTTGAGCTACACTTGAAATGAACTAAAATGATTTCCATTGTAACGCAAGAGTATATTCAATATGTTGCAAGTCCATAATAATAACATACAATTCAACGAGGGTTGACATATCTCTAAATACACTTGTGGGGTGGTCACACTGCTTGGGGAAACTACCATTCTAGATCGAAAGTCATGTTTTTTTTTTTTTTTTTAAGAAACAGATAGAGTGTTATATTAATTTCTGGCCTAAATGCCTCAAATCTGCTTACATAATGTTTGGCAGTGCCCAGATTTCTCCCTGACCAGAACCAAAGTGGCTTTTTCCTTGCTACGCCAGAGGTTTTTACATACTATTCTTTGGTCAACCGCCTCTATCTTCCCCAATTTGAAAATGCAAACAAACTGCTCCAATAAAAGACAGTAAAAAATATTAATCAGATAGTTAAGGGATGGACTCCCAACCTTCTTCTCCATCTCTGAGTAAGACTCCGAGGGGGAGAAGAACAGCTTTATTAGCTTCGATATCAGCTTCTTTGTTGTTATCTCTCTTGACATGATAGAATTTCAAGGTCTGGAAATTTTTTGACAGGATTCTTATTCTGTTTATCAACCTGGACAGTCTTAAGTCAGTAGGGGAAGAGTAGTCTACAATGGATTGTATGATAGACTGAGAGTCGCCCATCACAATTGCATCATTGATACCAAGAAGTTTAAGTTGCTTGAGGCCTTGGAGAAGGGCCAGGGCTTCAGCTTGGATGCTGGTATTGAAGCCCACTCCCCAGGCATATCTAAGATTTGTTCTGCTGTCAGCATTTTTAACCACTCCTCCTGCTCCTGATCTACCCGGATTACCTTTTGCTGCCCCGTCAAAGAAAAGGATATTATGCGCCAGCTTTGTGCAGAATGCCAAGAATTCAGATGCATTACAACGGATTTGCTAATCTTTTAGCACAGCGGGAGGCCTGGCAATCACGCTGAAGAGGAGGTCGAGATTAGTGCTCCAAGCCACATCTTGAGCACACAGATATGCCCCATCGAGCACATCTCCGATGCAGTCCTTTAACTGGATTTTTATTTTTACCCAGACTATCTTGTAATCACTCTTCTTATCTCTGAAGATCCTTTTATTTCTTTCCAGCCATGTTTTCCAACAAATTAATTTGGGAAGAACGCGCCAGGCAGCTTTGATATGAACGTTCTGAGGATTGCCTCTAGGATACAAGCTCATCCAATTCGAAAATAGATCTGGAATGTGATTAGGGAGATCGAAAACAGAATTCCATGGGCCTACGGCCTCTTTCCAAATATCAGTAGCAAATTTACACTTGAGCATCATGTGCGTCGTTGTTTCTGCGTTTTCTCCACACAGCGTACATCGGGAGGGGCCAAGATAGCCTCTTTTCTAAAGTATATCATCAGTCAATATTCTCTGATGACAAAGGAGCCAGCAAAAGGAGTCGATTTTAGGAATTGAAGGCTGGGACCAAATCCCTTTCCAAGGTTTCGGATCAGGAGGAACATGAGGATGCGACAAGAGCTGCCAATACCCCTGCGAGACTGTATAATGCCCAGGGGTCAACCCCTAGCCACGGGTATCAGTTTTCCTGCTGTGCAAAGGAGCCTTTCCATTTAAGAATGCCAAGAAGATTTCGAATTCCTTGGAAAGAACCTAGGGCACCTCGATCTTTATCCAACTATGCCAATCTCCATTCTCCCAATTAGATATATCCCATAGAGTAATGAAACCTGCTCTGGACATCCAATCTTTCAACAAAGCCAGGGAACGGTCTTCAGCCAGAGGGTCACAGCCCATAATACGGTCCTCCCATATTCTAATCCGCTTGCCATTTCCAGGGATCCAATGCGCATGCTGGCTAATTAAGAAGGATGACTTTGCACAGATCTTGTGGATCATCGAACCAGAGATTGCTATGGGGTTGTCCAGGCACCGTTTCCTCTGCCCAAGAAAATGTTTTTTCCACAAGGCTAGCTGAGCCCAACCCGGATTTGGGGCTATAATCCTCCAAAGCAGTTTTGCGCCCAATGCTATGTTTTGAGTGCAAAAAATCTTGAAACACAAACCACCCTCCAATCTGGGCATGGAGATTTTGTCCCAACTAATTAGAAGGATTTTCTTATCATTTGCTTTCCCACCTTTCCAAAAGAATTTTCTAATGTGGGCCTCCATATCCTTCATTATTCCAGCTGGGGCCAGCATAACAACAAACTGGAAAATAGGGAGATTGCTTAAGACTACTTTGATGAGCACAGTCTTGCCAGCCAGGTTAAGCCAGTTGAAACCCCAGGAGTATATCTTAGATATAAACTTTTCCAGCAAGGGTAACCAGTCTCTGTTAACAGCACATTTTTGGAAGATAGGGAGGCCCAAATACTTGAAGGATTTCCATGATGAGGAGGCAGCGAAATCAAAACAACAGGAAATGGCATGAAGAGTGGTGGCAGGGGTATTCCAACAGTAGATATGACATTTACTTTTATTGAGGCTGCTTCCTGAGTCTTCACAATACTCATCAACCACAACTTTAAATCTTTTAGCAGAGGGCACAGAGGCAGCACCCAGCAAGAGGGAATCATCCGCGAATAACGCATGATTTATATTTTTAGCCCCTCTTGCAATGCTCAGTCCCATTATCTCTTGTTCCTGCTGCTTTTTATTCAAAAGGAAGCTAAGGACTGAAGCTTTAAGGACAAAGAGCAGCGGGGATAGAGGACACCCTTGCCTCAGACCCCGAGATGCTTTAAAGAAATCAGTTGCCCTCCCATTCACCAATGGGGCTATCCAAGGCTCGTTAATACAAGCCTTAATCCAGTTAATGAATTTGGGGCCAAAACCAAATTTGCGTAGGACATCCATCAAGAAACTATGTCTAACTTTGTCAAAGGCATTTTCTAAATCTAACTTGACAACCATTCCTTTCTCTTTGCGAGCCAAACTTGAGTGTATCGCCTCTTGAACCAGAATAAATTTATCCACAATCTGTCTTCCCTGAATGAAACCTCCCTGATTTTCTGGGATAATTTCTGGAAGAATGATTTTTAATATGTTGGCAATCACTTTTTTAATCAGCTTGTAGCCTATGTTACATAGGGAGATAGGACGGAACCTGCTGAAGGTGTTGGTGCCTTTCTCCTTGGGGATGAGGGCTAGAAATGCCAAATTGGTGCTTCCCCCGATTTTCTGACTCTCTTGAGATTTTCGTACCATTATGCATAAGTCTTTCTCCACAATCTGCCAACAAGTCTGCAGGAATCTGGCTGTAAAACCGTCGGGGCCCAGGGCCTTGTCCGGTTCCATTGCGAAGAGGGTGTTTTTTATTTCATTGTTAGTGATTTCTGCTTCCAAGAAATGATTCTTTCTGTAGGTAATCAGGGAGGGCACCTCATTCACTAGATTAGAAACATGACCCAAGGCCTCCTCTTCGCTATAGAGATTTTTAAAATGGATGAATGCAGCATTTTTTATGCTGCGGATGTCTCTATGCTTGATATTCTCTACTTTAATTTCTCAGATGGAGTTGAGGCATTTTCGGACTTGGTCTTGCTTGTGGAAGAAGGTTGTGTTTCTGTCTCCCGCCTTAAGCCAGAGACTGCGGGATTTCATTCTCCAATAATCTTCCTCAGCCAAGCTAGCCTTAAGGAGCATATGTTGAAGATCTTCCTCCTTGTCTAGTATTTCTTTAGTGATCTCTACATTTTTCGTAGCCAGTTGATGTATCTCAAGACATTTCTAAATCTTTTTTCTTTCCACAGCAGGATTAGGTAAGTTTTTTACCCAAGCTTTAAGCGCTGCTTTGACTCTCCTAAGCTTCTCCTCCCAAACAAAGAAGGCAGAGCCTTTGACTGGGTGCTTCCAGCTTTCTTTTACTAGTTGCAAGAAGGACTGTTCCTTGACCCAGTGGGGACTAAATTTAAACGGTATGGGACCTTGATCCAAATGGGCCAGCAGATCAAGTTTTATGGGACAATGATCGGAAACACTGCAAGGAAGAATTTTCATTCTAGACTCTAGACCAAGAAGAAGAAAGGAACTTTGAACAAGGAATCTGTCTAACCTTGCAGCTATATGACTCGGACCGAGTCTTTTGTTGGACCAGGTGTACTTACCAGAAGAAGCCTTGATGTCTATCATGTCCCAATCTTGAAGCAGTTCCTCTACCCATTCCCGCGCCGGGTCCCTTACGATGCTTCCTCCACGCTTTTCTGCCAATGCTAAGGTGAGATTCAGATCCCCTGCAATGATGGTATTTTCCAACTCTTCAGATTCTGCCATACTTCTAATGGAGTCCCAGCAGGAATTTTTCTCTCCTATGCTTACAGGGGCGTACACGTTAAAGAGGGAGAGAATCATTTCTATTTCCACATGCTGTAGTTTTGTGAACAGCCAATGGGTGTTGGTAACTTCTTTAATCCTTGAGAATTTGTTAGCATTCCAAATAGTGCCCAGGCCTCCTTATGCACCTCGAGCTGAGACTGCTTGACCTTCGCTTTTCTTCCACAGTTTCTTTCCAATATGAAGGAAGGCATTGTCCTCCATTTTAGTCTCCTGGATGAGGAGTATATCAGGAGATTCTGATCTTATCAACGTTCTTATAGCTTCTTCTTTTGTCCTGCTCCCCATACCCCTGCAATTCCAGGAGATGATCTTCATCACTTGCTTTTTGGATGATGAGATCCTCTAGAGCTCTGGGATTGATTTCTGGTTGTCTTTAGTGTTCTTGCCAAGAGTTTCTCTAGGGTTGGTTGGCTTCCCTAGAGTTTTTCTTTATAAGTCTCCTGCTCTCTTTTTTCACGAGAAGATTTTCAGCCTCTCAATGATCTTCTAGCCGAAGTTTGCGATTCCCCTATTTCACCTTCTTCTTCTGAGTCCTCCGAACCTTGCACTTCCTCGGTCTCTTCTATGTGTATCTATTTTGATCTGTCTGCATTACTTTCAACTTGCTTTGATCCCGAGGGGGACTCTTTTTGGGGCGATCCTTCCTTCTGCATCTCTGGTTCTTGAGTATCTTCTTTTTCTAAGCTTAACTGTGCAAATTTGTTTCCTTGTTCTTCCATTATAGGGGTTTGAATCCCAGGGCCTGCCTGAGGGCCTTTGCCATTTGTATTTCCAGATCTAGGGGGTTTGTGAGCATTTTTGGTCCTTTTGACCTGGGTCCATCCTTCCTCCTTCCCTTTCTCCACTTCACTATTCTTTGGACATCCTCTAGCAAAATGGCCATAGACATGGCATTTCCGGCACTTAAACGGAAACTGCTCATAGTCCAGCATTTGAACATGAGTCCAGCTTCCAACCCTGATCTTTATTGCCTCGGGAAAACCAACCTCCAGATCAACTTCTACACAAATTCTAGCACAGTCGTATTGGTCTTTGTTGTTTGCTCGATCAATGAATTTTCCCAATGTGTTTCCAATATGCTTAAGATATTCCCAATTCCAACAATGTACTGGCAGATTGGGCAGCCTCACCCATACTGGGATGGCAGTAGGGAGATCAACTGCTAGGTCGAAATCGGGCGTCCACTTATTAAGATATAGCCCCTGAGGGCCCATGAAATAGGGACCGTTCCGGAAAATCAGATCCTTGTCCTCCTTGTCCAAGAATTCAAACAGAAAGAATCCCTTCCCAAGAAAATACAAGGTGACTTTATTTTTAATCAGCGGAGCCCAATTCCTAGTGACCCAGCTCTCCGTGGTTTTGGGGGAGGGCCAGAGCCCTGTGAACTGCCCAACCAAAGTACGCTCAGCCAAAGAAAGGGCGACCTGGATCGGACCCTCCGGAGGGAGCAAAATCTCGGGGATGTCATCCAACCGCTTCACAAATTTCGTTGCCTCAGATGCTTTCTTCTTTGGTAGGGATTCCAGAAGTTTGAGAAAGGCCTCATTTTCAGAGGGGGGAGGCGGAGGGGGCAACTCCATTGTAGCAACAGCTCCTTCGCACACTCAAAGCGGTCACACCCAACACCCAACGATCAATCCATATCCCCACTAGCCCACTGTTTGGTCAATTTAGTGTGTCCTAAATTGCTAACATAAATTATCAACCAGGGATTCGTAAGCTGACGAAGTGTGGCGCACTATATGTGCAAGATAACCTATCTCTTACTTTTTTGTCGTTTTTGGATTTTTATGAAATTCTAAAAGACAAGTATGGTTATGGATATTCAAGGAAATGATGTCCTTTATAATGATTTACCAACTTGAAACCGAAAAAGGAATTTGAAACATACAATGACAAAACTTGAAAGGAAATGAAAATGTGCTACTGAAATGAAAAAGGTGCTGCTAATCTAATAAATCAAAACAATGAACTAGTGAGCATGAAACCAAACTATTCTTGTTGCTGTCTAAACACAAAAGAAACTATGCTGAAAGAAATCCAAAAGTTGCAATAAAGTAAATCTAAATCAAATTACATCAACTTGTCTTCCGATCCCTCATCATTAGTCCAGCTATGATTTTCGGAAGTAACCATAAACAACTTGAGTAACTGATATCTAACTTGCAGAAAGTAAACTAATATCAAACCACACATTCATAATTCAATCCCTCACCATCAGTCCAGCTGTGGCTTTCGGAGGTAACTCAAGATGTCATGCACAATTTAATATTTCTAACTTGCAGAAAGGAAACTAATATCAAACTACACACTCATACTTCAATCCCTCACCATCAGTCCAGCTGTGGCTTTCGGAGGTAACTGAAAATGACATGAGTAATTTAATATATCTAACTTGCAGAAAGTAAACTAATATCAAACTACACACTCATACTTCAATCCCTCACCACTGCCCAAATTGGCTTTGACAATCGAAGATGTTAAGGAGTGCTATAATATATCTAATGGCAGAAAGGAAAATCTAATATCAAACTACACATTTCATAATACAATCCCTCACCATCACCAGCCGTGGCTTTGAGGTAATCGAAATGACATGAGCAATTTAATATATTCAAATCTAATCATACAAATGTGCAAGACCTAAATAAACAAAGTAAATAATGGAATTAAACAAAAACTAAGAAAAATAAATTAATAGCGTATCAATATTGATTCCATGTCATTAGTCAAAATATATGCAAATGTCTCGGTTGCCCATCAGGAATCTGTGTGCTATGATTTCTGTAGTGCCAATCTAAGTAGAAATATGACAAAATAGAATTGAAAGCAACTTATCTAGAAAACATGTAAAAGCCTCCTTGGATAGCAGGGGCCCTCTGCTACCAATTTGGTGTAGTTCTTAGCTCCTTGAAGTTGTAATCAGAACAGCATCAAAGAACCGAATTTCTCTATTAAAAAGAACTCACAAATTTACATCCCATTCCATCTTGAACTTTGTTACAGAAGACTTCTCTACTACTTTTTCATTACTTTCTCATTACCTATGATAGGAGAAAGCTTCTCCTATTTATACAAAATATGAGGAGTCATCTCATTAATGGGAGTCCATGAATCTCTCCCTCCATCTCTAGAGTTACAATCAAAATAGGAAATGATAAGACACATGTCTTTCTAGAGTTTTAACACAACTTGAAGAATGAGACACATATCCTCTTAGAGTTTCAATACAACAAGGAAGTGAGACATATATCCTCTTGATCCCATAATCTTCTCCAACCAAATTCGAATTTAGCCTTAGAGTGCCACATAAGGGTCTTCTAGAAGTCTCCTTTTGACCTACACATGTCACAAAACTCATAACACATATATAGATATATGAAACTATGTTAATTTTCTAGTTTTTAATCATAAATTCACTTAAAATACATAAAATAAATAACTTTGAAAAACAAGGATCCTAACCCATATATTTATGAAAATGGTTACTTGATGTAGGGTTTTAGGTCAAATGGCTATGAAATAAGAGCTAAATGGTTATGACATAATGAAAATATGTATGAATATGGAGAACATTTTTGAGACTCAACATACCCCCCAACTGAAGTTGTTGCATGTCCTCATGCAACCATTGCAATGATTCATTTGTCCATGAGTTGATCTTTTATGAGTTTTGACTCATATAGATTCATTCCAAACTTTGCTTTTTGATATTTTCCTTTTTGGCAAAGTATAATACATTTGATTGCAACTTCTTCTTCTTCTTCTTCTTTTTTCAATGGTTGGTTCTTGTGTGACAACCATTTTTTTTTTTTTTTTTAGCATTGGTTCTTGTGTAACAATGCTTTATTTTCTTTGTTGCATCAAAGTTCATGGAAACATTTAGAATCAATTACTTCATCAATGAATTGATCATTTGCAAGGCATATACTCTTTTGGATCATGTTGCAACAATAGTTGGTTGAGAAGTATATGTGGGTGGAAATGAAATGAAAATGTGTGATAGTGTATGACATGTGGATATGAAATGATGTCCCTTCCCCCCAACTAAAGATATGACAATGTGAAAAGGGGAGTGAGGAATTTTTCCAAAGTTACAATTTTAGCATTCTAATGAATTACATGACTAAAAATTAGAAAACAACATACCTTCACTTACCTTAAATGTGGATGAGTTGTGTATGTGTGGTGGCTGCAAAATTCTGATCATATTCTTCTTCAAGTGGCTAAACAAGAGGAGTCATGGATAAAGAGATAAGATGATTTTTTATTGCTTCTACTAAAACTTGCTAAATCTGCTCTAAAATGCTGAAAATAATAGTCTTCATGTCTTCAAAATTCATTGGCATAATTCCTAATATGTGAAAAGATGTTCTGATGTCGAACATAGTAGGAAATTGTTGACTTAGTGGCCATTAATGGATGCCACTAGTCAACACGAGAACTCTCACCATTGATGACAATGAGAGTCAAGATGCTCAAACACATCTTGCTAGGTACGAATGATTTTTCTTATGTCGAGTCACCTAGAAGATCTGACGAACAAGAGACATTAATGTATTCCCATTGTTTGTCAGCATGAGAACTTGCCATTAAGGCATGCAAGCCTCAAGGTGTTTTTACAAAGAACTTAGACTCAAAAGACTATGGACTCAATAGTTTGCATTGAAGCAGGGCTTATTTGCGGAATGAAAATGACAAGAAATGGAAAATGAAAATGGAAGATGGCAATGGAGAGTAGAAATGGAAAATGGGCAATAAGCATGTGAATGAGAAATGGCAATGGGAAATAAGCATGTGAATGAACCTCTTGCTTTTATTTGTGGTTATGAATGGACAAAAAGAAATGGAAAGTGGATGTGAATGTAAATGGAAAATATGAAGTGAAATGAGGTGAATGGTTTATTATGAGGTATGGATGTGATGGAGACAATGGTATCTGAAAGTTTTTCAAGTGTTTGGATCTGATTTTTCATCAACATATTTCCTCCTCTTTGTTGTTGATCATCCTCTTATGAAACAAATTGGTCTCTTAGAGAGACACCATACTCTTGTAGTCATTTGTCCTTCCTCCTGGAACCTGCAAAAAAAACTAATACTTCTTCTGCAATGGAATGTAAGATTATCAAAGGGAGAGAGGTGATCAATCTCTCTAGTTATGATATTACACACAAAACTAAGAATTTGTATTAATGAAACAAGTTCTCAAAGGAAAAATCAAAAGAATTTATACATGTTTTGGAATTAGTGCCTCAAGTTGAATGTAGCTTCTTTTCAGCAATTTATTTCATTATTTTCCATTTCAAACTCTAATGATGGATTTCTCATTGTATAGATATTGTTGAGACCTTTCCAACGATACTTAAATCATCAAAATCTGATTTTGTATGAGAAAGATAGGTTGATTTGAACAATGAGGTTTTTCAGCTGCGGAATTGGACTTCAGCTGCGGAATTGGAGAACAGCTGCGGAATTGGACTTTAGCTGCAGAATGTCGACGGTTTCTGTAGCTAAAAATCTTGAATAAAAAGTTAGCCATTCATCCTTCATCATCAGTCAAAAATTAATCAATACCTTCAGAAAAAAGTGAACAAATAACTTATTCATTTCATTGATTCAAAATTATTGATTTTTTTTTTTTTTTTTTTTAAATAATCAAAACAAAATTGCAAATTTTTTTTTTAATGTTGCACGAATCTTGGAAAAGAAGAATGCCTCTATAGCATCATAGGCAGTGGGAACTTAAGACCATGTCTGCAACTTTCCACAATCCAAGAGATGGAAGGTGGACTGATCTCATGAAGTCCGAGTATGACTTCAGAAAATGAAACCTGCTATACAATACAATTCTGCGCAATTCTCCTCTATTATTCACACTTTTCCTCATTGAAATTCCAATAATCAGTCAGAATTGATTAGCCAATTGCCAGCACACTACTTTGAACAAATGTTATAGCCCCATGCAGATTGAAGAACCTTCTCATAGAAAGCGGCTGATAATTCTGAGTGTGCCAAGCTGAGGGCCCAGGCCGAAGATAAAATGCAGTGTTGGAAACGGCACCTAATACAAACTGAAGATCTGGCATCAACGGTCAGTGAAATGTGGATTGAATGCCACGTTAAGAATTCAATTTCGATTAGAATTCATCTTCTTTAGATTATGGGCGAAATCAAGAAAAGTGCTGTTCAAACTCTCCACTGTTCAAACAGAAAACCGTTTTTCCTCACGCGGCAGGCAAAAATGGCCTTCAAAGAACCGATAATTTCTCCCAGACCGCCACGAATTTCTTAAAACGGTTTCTGGGTTATCTAATTGACCACGTTAGCGAAAAAACCCATGTCGTGGATTTTCAAAATTCATCCTAAATCATTCAGAAAATGCGTTTCAAATTGACGTGTTAAAAACAGTTGCGTTTCTGGGGACGCTGTAACAAAATCGTTTTTCTCTGTTTTGCGTTTTTCTGTTTTGCTACATTCGGCTGTGTGATTGATTTTGAAATTTTTTTTTTAGATTCGATCACAGCATAGATAGATGACTGAACAATACAATCATGGCATCCTCCTCTGATTTCAACTTGCCACTATTGTCAACAGGGACAGGCATGAGAACAACAAAATTGGGAATATCGGGATCAGTGGCTAAGGCTTCTACTACCAACAGATTCTTTGAGCTTCAATCTAAGAATGTTGTTGATGATTTCGTTGACCTGTAGATGATTATCACGAGCTTCTGCATGGTTCAGTCCAGCCTATGTGCATGCACAAGATTCATTACAATTCAAACCAGTATTTAATTTTGTGTTTTCATCAGTAACGCATTTCAAACTTATGCTATCGGCCTTTTTTCCAAATGATGCATTTTTATTTGTTTTATTATGTGAAATGTGTATTTAATTTTTGTTTTTTTTTTTCAAAGTTTTTCAAAAGGCCATGGTTTTTGTTTATTGATTTGTTTGTTTGTTTTTCAAATTTTTTTTTTTTATTATTTTTTTTTTTAATTTGTTTTTGTTAATAAAACTATATGTTATATTTTTAAAAATTAAAAATACACATATATATTTTACTAAGCAAAATGATTTTTTTTTTTTTTATTTGTTTGGTTAATAAAATCACATGTTATATTTTTTTTTTTTAAATTAAAAATACACATGTATATTTTACTAAACAAAATGATTTTTTTTTTTATTTTTTTTTTTTGTTAATAAAATTACACATGTTGTATTTTGAAAAATTAAAAATATACATATGTAATTTACTAAACAAAACAATTTATTGAATTTTTTTTTTTTTTAAATGATTTTGTTATTAAAATTATATATATATTTTCAAAAATAAAAATATACATATATATCTTAGTAACAAAATAATTTAATTTTTTTATTTTTTATTTTTTTTTATTTTCATTTATTTTTAATTGATTTGTTTAATAAAATTAGGTATGTGATATTTTCAAAAATTTAAAAGTATACATATATATTCATTAAACAAAACAATTTATCAAAGTTTTTCATGAAAACAACTTTTTTTTTTAAATTGTTGAATCAATTGAAACGATGAAGTTTTATTTTGTCTCCTTTTCACATAACACTTCTTTTCCCTGATTCCTTCCTCACAATAAACGTGGAGGAGAGCATACTCAAGAATTATTAAATTTTTTAGATGTAAGAAATAAGGCTACCTAGTTACACTTCCAAGAATCACGCTTTCAAAATGTTTGGTCAATTTAGTGTCCTAAATTGCTAACATAAATTATCAATCGCCAGGGACTGTAAGTCGATCAAGTGTGGTGCACTAT